>JADRCD010224844.1:0-52548 GCA_019843815.1 Montemys delectorum | reverse complement strand
TATTATTCTTTGAAATTTCATGAGAAAAAAATAATTTTTTTCCAGTGAAAATTTCACATTCTCTTAAAGGCTAATTAATCTTTTCTGTTGGATATAGTCTATGTCTCTTGCTTAGAAATTTTTACCCGTACCTTTTCTATTGTAGTACCTTTAATTAGCACTTGTCAAAATATAATGTGTAAATATGTTTGTCATTTTTATGTTCATTAAAGTAAAAATAGTTTATATCTAAAAAAGCTTAAATACAGTAGACATTAAGTTCATCTTTCCTGATTTTTATTTGCATGCATGTGTGCACATTGCCACAGTACAGATGTGGAGGTCAGAGGACAGCTTGTAGGAATTATCAGCTATAATTTACTTCATTTTAATAATCAGTCTGAATTTTTGTCATTTAAAAGCTTTGTGTAGGAGGGGCTGGTGAGATGGCTCAACAAGTAAAGGCTCTTGAGCTAAGCTTTATAACCTTTGTGTTCTCAGAATCACATAGTAGGAGACTGATTCTCATTAGTTGTCCTCTGACTTCCCCATGTGCACTGTGGTATACATATACCTGCACATACACACACACACACACACACACACACACACACACACACACACACTGTAGTTGAGTTGCTTCGTTATTCCATGGCTTAAATATTTTATCTGTGTAATGATCTACTGTAATTATAATACTAAATTCAAAGTCCTTTTTGAGTGTTAATAGCTTACAACTATGAAGTGCTTAGTTCCTGCTTGTATTGAATAGAAGGTTAAGTTTCAATTATTGAGACCTTACTGTTCAAAAGTTGAGTTAATAAAATGTGTCAGGTATCAGGATAAGTTCTGAATATATGTAACATATATTTAGACATATAACACATACATATTTGCTGTTTTTAACAAAATCTCAACCATTCAATTTTACCAATGAAGACTTGGAACCCAGATGCTGGGGTGAAAGTCTGCTAGCTCAGAGAGGCAGAGAAAGCAGACTGGCTGAACAGCAGCCAGAAGGCTGACTGTTTTTCTCAGGCAACATCTCAGAAGGAAAGGAAGTTCTCCTTCTCCATAGTGTCACAGAACCCCTCAAAGTGGATGCCCTCCCTTCTATGTATCTTTCCATTCTCTTGACTTCCTCCTACTCTCTCTGTTTTTTTTTCTATGTTCACTCCCTGTGAGCTGACTGTTTGCTTCACCTTTTGACCTAAGGTTGACTTTATTTAATCCTGAGTACAATAAATAGAACGCTCTTAGATTAATCGTTTCTAACAACTAGAAACAAGTTTTTCCAGTTTAAAAAAAAATTTTTTTTTGAGTTTCACAATGTGATTAAATATCCTGTAACATATGTTAGCTCGCATTATTATTTAATATAAATTATTCACTTGATTTTTTTCCTTGATAGCTTGTATGTTCCATTTGGGGTTGACTTAGAGGATCATTAAGAATAATATTTTGAGACTGATCCGGAAGTAATATAAGAAGCTACAAATATATCTTTTTAGAATGCTTAGAAGAGTAGCTTCAGAGATACCTGGGGTGGTGAGCCTCTTTCCTGTGAGTGCCTGTGTAGCAAAGGAGTTTAACACTCCCAGGGTAAACTAGGATTTTTTTTTCCCCTCTTTTTCTGTGTTTGATGCCTATGTTGTAAGCAAAAGTATTACAGAAATAAACATTTTTGCCTTTTATTAGGAGAATTTTGTCAGTTCTAAGCCAAGGTAACAGATGAAGTAGGTAAGTTATTTTCTTGGTGACAGTACTAGATAAATGTCTTGATGAAACACAAAATTCTAAACAACCCTTGGTTAAATGTATCAGTGCCATTAGTTTGTAGTGATTGAGCTGTGAGGCCTTTGGACATTTACATTTCTACTGAGTATTGTTGGTCCTTTGCCTTTATGCCTAGAGGAGCCTAGAAAGTTTGTTTCTCCTTCATTACTCTAGGGCAGGCAGTCATCTTCTCGTAAGTAACCAGTTAGGAGGAGAGCTTGTCAGTTCTTCAACTGCATCTTAATTCCTTAATCAGCCCCTAGCTACTTAAAGTTCAGATGTACTTTTAAGACAAATCTGAATTTTGAAATATATTAACATTTTTCTTGTTTGTTTTAGCTGCCCTTAAGATTCAGTGATGCCTTGGTACTAAGACAGCTTCGGTACACTGGGATGCTGGAAACAGTTAGAATTCGCCAATCTGGATATAGCTCCAAATATTCTTTCCAGGTTATATGCTTTTATCATATATTTAAATACACATACACGCACACATAAACACATATATTCATAGCACGTAAATTGTTTTTCCATATCTTGCTTTATATACCTATAGATATAAATATCTTTGGGAATCATTTACCTCTTTTAATTTTACTATTTCTATACAAAGTTGTAAAAGCACTAAGAGACTACTCACTCTTTTGAAAGGACATCAGTTCTGTTGAACATACGTCATGATAGAATATAGTACTTGGTTATCCTCATTTGATCTGAATGCTTGCCAGTATTTAGTTTGACCATAATTTAGCAGTTTTCACACTGATTTTTCCCAGTAATTGAAATAATTCAATCAGAATTATCTAGTCAAGTAAAAGGCTTCATTTGGTTGTCCTTGAAGTTTTCTTAATAAGATTTCTTTCCTATGAAGCTATAGAATGTTATTCAGCAATCTGCTATGTGTAAACATTACATTGGAACCTTTTAGGAACTAAGCAGTGTTCCAATAGCTGCTGTATTTCCTATCACTCCTTTACTAAGATTTTAGTTTCTTGCTAAATGATTTTTCTTTGGTCTTTGGTATGGCTTTCTCAAAAAGAATAACCAACTTCTGCCCTTTTTTTTTTTTTTTAAATTCAGTTTCCATTCGTACTGTTTCAGACTCAGTATCTCTCCTTCTACTGATTTTAAAACTACATTTTTAAAAGATGTTTTTAGTTTAATTTTGTGTTTATGGGTGTTTTGCCTGCATGTGAGTATAGTTCCTTTGAAGGGCAGAAGCAGGTGTCACATTCTCCCCAGTGAGTTACAGATTGTTGTTAGTAGGCGTGTAGACACCAGGACTATAACCTAGACCTTGGAAGAGTATCCAGTGCTCTTAATCACTGAGCCATCTTTCCTGCTCCTCCTATATATAATATTTTAAGGTAACACTTTGTCTTGTTCACCCTACATTTTTATTAATAAGTTTTGTTCTTTGATAATTTCCTACATATATCATTATTATTATTATTATTATTATTATTATTTCTGGTTATTTCCATACTCATTCTCTCTTATCAGTTTCTACCCCTCCCAGTTTACCTTCTACTTATAAAAGAATACCTTCACTCATGTGGCTCCCTGCTCTCTTACAGTGTATTCTGTTATTTTTCCCCATTGCCTCACTTTAAATAAAGTTTTATTTTTACTAAAAGGCTGAGAAACCCATCAATAAAGGGGTAGTCTGTTTAGGGCATAGTATCGTACTTTGTAATCTGATACCATTTTCTTTTTACTTTTCAGGATTTTGTGAGCCACTTTCATGTACTTCTTCCCCAACATATTGTTCCATCTAAATTTAATATTCAAGATTTCTTTAGAAAAATAAATATTAATTCTGATAATTATCAAGTTGGAAAAACCATGGTAAGTGTGTATGGCCTTAGTCAAAATTGAAAGCATTTTATATTTTAATAATAATATCCATTTTTGTCTATGATTTTTATGAAAAGATATTTTGTATCAGATTATTACAAGGGAACTGATTAAGCTAGATGGTTTTTGTTTACATCTCTATCTGTCTGTCTGTCTATCTACCCATCTATCTAACCTATCTACATACCTTCCTTTATCTATCTACTTACCTATCTACCTTCCTTTCTATATCTGTCTATCTATCTAATCTATCTATTTACCTTCCTTTATCTTTGTATCTCTCTCCCTACTATCTACCTTCCTTTCTATATCTGTCTACCGGTCTGCTGTCTGTCTACCTATCTCTGTGTGTGTGTGTGTGTGTGTGTGTGTGTGTGTGTATGGGCCATGGCACGGATGTAGAAGTCAGAGGAAAACATGTGGAATCAGTTCTCTTCCTTTACCATGTGAGTCCCAGGGATGAGACTCAACTTTTGGGTTTTGGTGGCAAGTGCCTTTACCCACTCTGTTATCTTGATTGCTCATAAATTTGATGATGATGATGATGATGATGATGATGATGATGATGATGATGATGATGATATTTGTGTATGGATAATGTATGAATGCTAGTACACCCATGGAAGACAATTTTCAGGAGTTGGTTCTCCCTTTATTTTAGGTTTATAACTGACTCCAGGACCTTTATTCTTTTTTTTTTATTTATTTTTTATTTTTAAATGGCTTAGCAATAAAAGTGCTTGTTGTCAAGCCTGATAACCTGAGTTTAATCCTAGAACTCATATGATAGGGAGAATAGGACTGACTTCTGCAGTTACTACTTGACCTACAACCTAAAATGAAATGTAATTAGTATTAGGCATTAGAATTTATGGCTAATGTTCTGACTACAGCTTCCATCTATAATTCAAACCATGTCTAAAATATTCTTCTATAATGACCAACTGCCATTTTCAAGTATTTTTTTTATTACCTTTCATTTATATTTTTTTCTTCCTCCTCTTCCTCCTCTTCTAATTTTCAAGGAGAAAACCATGATCATCTAAGGCTTATTACCCTGTGTTTTAATCCTTTTGTAAAAAATTTTTTTTCTTAGAAATGAATCTCATATATCAACCTATTTCTCTATTCCTGATTCCATTTTGTTTTTGCTTGTTAGCAACTTTCCTCTGTATTACTTTGACAATATTAACCGCTGTTTTTGCTCTATATCTTCCTCACTTGCACTGACTGATCCTCCTTACTTATTGTCAGAGCAATAGTACTCCATCCCTAAAGTCTAAACACTAGATAGCAGTATCAGGAAAATCACTCATTCATTTCCATTCTTAGCTGTGTAGAAATTCAAGGCCAGCTTGGGCTGCATGAGCATTTGTCACAAAACATAAGACAAAACAACCCCTCCTTTCATACTGTAGCTTCTTAATATCTAACAGTACTTTGTGAAGATTAATCATTGATTGGTTTTAGTTTTTTTAACTTAATGTTGCTCAGGTAAGATTGTCTATGTCCAGTCTTTAGTAGTTTACTCTTTAGCTCCTGTTATATCTGCCTGCTCCTAAAGATGAATTGTAGTTGTATTTCAAAGAGAAATGTCTCTGGACAGTGGTGGCATTTGCCTTTAATTCCAGCACTTGGGAGGCAGAGGCAGGTGAATTCCTGAGTTGGAGATCAGCCTGGTTTACAGAGTGAGTTCCAGGACAGCCAGGGGTATACAGAGAAACCCTGTCTCGAAAAAACAACAACAACAACAACAACAAAAAAAACAAACAAAAAAAAATAAGAGAGAGAGATACGTCTAATTTATACTTTGTATATACCTGCTTTGGGCTCTAGGGAGTACGAAGCCTTTAGTGCACACTAGATTTTTAAGTAGATGGTAATCATGTGTTGCTTTAGATTATAATCACTTTTTAAGATCTGTGGTTTTTAGTTTTCCCCTTAATCCAACATTTTCAAAAGTTGTGACACACTAGCCAGTGGTATCCTGATCTTTTACAGTAATATTTTTTTCCAGGTGAGAAGCAGTAATATAGCATAATGATTTGGCAGTAGAAACTTGATGCTTTTTCTCACTTTCCCATTTCCTCTCTCATGCACAAATTTCTTTATTTCAATTTGAGAATGGTTACTTCAGTCCAGGTGATAGAACCATTTATCTATCAGCACTTTGTTTGCATTTCTGCCATTGTATGTGTTCTTCTCTGAAAGCTTACCACAGAAATATTAATTGATGAATAATTTTAATTGTTTAAGTTTTATTCCTTGACTATCTTCCTTCTCACAGGTTTTCCTAAAGGAGCATGAACGACAGCACTTACAAGATTTGCTTCATCAGGAAGTGCTTCGCAGAATCGTACTGTTGCAACGGTGGTTTAGGGTGTTGCTGTCTAGGCAGCAGTTCCTTCATTTGAGACAGGCATCTATTATTATTCAGGTGGGATCAGAAAGGGATTCTCTGTATGAAAGTGACTTTGTTTCACTTTCATTTATTAACCAGAACCATTTTACTGTGAAATATTTAAGTAATAATGAAACTTCAGTGATGAGAATGAATTATGCTTATTTCTTTTTTTCTTTTTATTTATTTTTCTTTCATATTACATCCCAACTATAGTTTCCCTTCTCTCCCCTACCTCCTCTTTCTCCCAGATTCACCTACCCCCACCCTTAACCTCCCCTCAGATAAGAGTGGCCATGTAGGGACTTCAACCAGATATGGCATAACAAGCTACAAATAGGACCAGGTACATATTCTCACATCAAGGCTGGATGAGGCATTCCAGTAGGAGACAAAAGAGTCAGAGACTGTCCCTCCTCCCACTATTAGGAATCTCAAAAGAGCACTGAGCTATACAACCCTAACCTATATACAGAGCACTTAGGTCAGACCCATACAGGCTCCAGATCTCTCTGAGCCCATTGGGTCCTGATCAGTTGGATTCTGTAGGCTGTGTTTTTGTGGTGTTCTCGATCCCTCTGGCTCCTCCAATCCTTATGCCCCATCCTTTATGGGACTCCCCTAGGTTTCATCTAATATTTGGCTATGGGACTCCACTTTGATTCCCATCAGTTTCTGGATAAAGTCTCTCTAATGATGATTATGTTAGGCTCAGCACAGCCTGCAAGCATGGTAAGCTATAGGTTGGAGGGTTTGTGGCTGGGTTGGTGTCCCAATCCCTCACTTGAGACCTTGCTTATGTATAGAGGATGGCTGGTTCAGGCTCTGTATCCCCCATCACTAGGAGTCTTTGCTAGTGTCATCCTTGTAGATTCTATGGAGTTTCCATTGTCCTGTATTTTTACCTCACTCCCAAAATGTTCCCTATTCCTAGTCATCTCTCCCACTGTTCTCCCCTTCTAACCCTCCACCTGATCCCTTCTGTTCCCATCCTCACCTGCCCCCAGTCCTCCCTTGAAATTTCTTTTCTTTCCCAGGTACATTTTTGCGTTTCCCCCTTAACCCTTCCTTACTACTTATTTTCTCTGGGTCTGCAGATTGTAGCATGATTATCTTTTACTTCACAGATAGTGTCCACTTATAAGTGTGTATACGCCATGTTTGTCATTTTGGCCCTGAGTTACCTCATTCAGGATGATGTTTTTTTTCTAGTTCCATCCATTTGCCTGCATATTTCATGATGTTATATTTTTTCTTTTCTTTTTTTTTTTTTTTTAAGATTTTATTTATTTATTTCATGTATGTAAGTACACTGTTGCTGTCTTCAGATACACAGAAGAGGGCATCGGATCCCATTACAGATGGTTGTGAGCCACCATGTGGTTGCTGGGAATTGAACTCAGGACCTTTGGAAGAGCAATCAGTGCTCTTAACCCCTGAGCCATCTCTCCAGCCCTAGTTTTTCTAACAGCTGAGTATTATTCCATTGTGTAAATATACCACATTTTTTTCTACTCTGGCTGAGGGAAATCTAGGTTGTTTCTAGCTTTTATTAATATAATATAGCGTTTTTGAACATATTTGAGTAAGTGTCCTTGTGATAGGATGGGGCATCTTTTAGATATATGCCTAAGAGTGTTACAGGTTGATCTCAAGGTAGATCAATTGTCAGTTTTCTGAGGAAGTGCTATATTGATTTCTATAGTGGCTATATGAGTTTGCAGTCCCACCAACAACATGGAGGAGTGTTCTTCTTTCTCCACATCCTCACTAGCATGAGCTTGTGTTTTTGATCTTAGCCATTCTTACAGGTGTAGTAAGATGGAATCTCAAAGTAGTTTTGATTTGATTTCCCTGATGGTTAAGGATGTTGAACATTAAAAACAAACAAACAAACAAACAAAACAAGCCAGGCAGTGGTGGCACACACCTTTAATCCCAGCACTTGGGAGGCAGAGGCAGGCGGATTTCTGAGTTCAAGGCCAGCCTCGTCCACAGAGTGAGTTCCAGGACAGCCAAGGCTACACAGAGAAACCCTGTCTCGAAACTCCCCCCACCCCCCAAAAAAAAAGGATGTTGAACATTTCTTTAAATGTTTTTTAGCCATTTGAGATTACATTGTTGAGAACTCTCTGTTTAGCTCTGTATCACATTTTTAAATTTGGCTTATTTGGTTTGTTGATGTTTATTTTCTTGAGTTCTTTGTGTATTTTGCATATTAGCCCTCTGTCATATGTCGGGTAGATGAAGATATTTTTCCATTGTGTAGGCTGCTGTTCGTTTGTCTTACAGACTAGTCAGAGCTACAGTAGAGAAACCCTGTCTAAAATAAGTAAAAAAGTGAAAGAAAATAGAACTTAATAATTTATAGAATATGAAAACATCTAAAAATTTTAAATAGTATAATTAAGTTCAACTAGGTTATTTGAAATAACAGCTTTTATAAGCAAAGAAGGTTTTTATTTGTTTTCTGAAGAGCCAAGTTTTTACTTATTATCTTACATTTGAAGTGTCCTTGGATAAGTAGCCTGACCTGTGGATTTTGTTTTGCTTTTGTTTTACCATAATCCTCAACCACTACTTTATGAAATTTTTCCCTTGATGAATTTTTGCAGAGGCCTTTCTCTTAGTTTCTTGTTGTTATCAACTTTAGTAAGGTTGATTTAGTGCATACCATTAAGAGTCTTCATTAACGTGGCACATATGCTCATCAGTTGGCTGCAAGTACACAAAGATGGGCATGGCACTTGCTTGAGGCTTTGGCAATGCTGTGGATCCCATCTGTTAAGGCATTTGGTCTTAGAAAAGGAGATCTTCCATACCTCCTGTAAAGTACTACTGATTTCCATTACACCTACAGCAGCAGTGTCTTGTGTGGGCACAGCAGCAGGTTATAGGTTAGACCAAACCTGCACTAACCAAAGCATCAACACAACTCAGGGGCAACATAGAAAGAGCTAATGTTGTTGTTGTTATTTTCTAACCACCAACAAGTTAGCTACATATCCTTAAAGTATAGACCTAGAAATTTAGCCTGTTTTACTTTTTCTATGAAACGAGTGGTAATGTGACAGCCATTTTCTTCTTTCTTTTTCCTTAGCGATTTTGGAGAAATTACCTAAATCAGAAGCAAGTCAGAAATGCAGCTATGGAGAAAGATGCTTTCATAATGGCTAGTGCAGCTTCCCTTCTTCAGGCGTCCTGGCGTGCTCACTTAGAGAGGCAGCGGTACTTGGAGTTACGAGCTGCAGCTGTCATTATCCAGCAAAGATGGAGGGAACTCTATAGGTGTAGGCACAGGGCTGCTACCTGTATACAGTCAAGATGGAGGGGCTACAGGCAAAGGAAGAAGTACAAAGAGCAAAGGAATAAAATTATCCTGTTACAGTCAATATATAGAGGATTCCGAGCACGGCAAAGGTAATCTTATTTTAATGAAGCAGTTGTTCCTTCTGTTTTCATAGTTCCTTTGTTTAAACTTCTGCTTTAATACTTTTATTTTTATCTTTTTATCACTAGACTGTGATAAAACTCTACCAGTTCTAACTTGTATTGTCTGGACTTTAGCAAAATTAAATAAATGTTCATTGAATTAAATCAGATTGGAAACCTCCATGACCTATGGTCATAACTGCTAAGAATAAATTTGTACATTTGGTTTAATCTTACAAATTTGGAAATAGTCAACTTTTTTTTAACCTTAAGAACACTGATTTCTATTGTACTATATTAAAATAATGATATTAATGGATTTTTAATACAGTTAACATTTTGTTTAGGCTATCCAGTTAGCCTAGACAAATAATTCATATAAAGAGGAGGATAATTTGAACAAGTACAGTTAAGTTAGTTTTAGAAACATATTCATGAGTAAAATGGTACATACTAGTCCTAGCTAAATAAGGGGTGGAGGGAGGAAGGAAGATTACTTGAGCCTGAAGTTTAATGCTAACTTTGAGCATAGTTAAGGATAGTAAGACTCCACCTCCAAACAGTATTTCTATTAAAAATATATATAATAAATTTAATTGTCAATAACCCACTTTGTCTATTTTTGTATAGATATATACTAAATATAATTGTCTATAACCACTTTGTCTATTTTTGATTAGCTGTAAAGCTTTAAAAGAGGAAAGGCTGAGAGAAGCAGAACTAGAGCATGGACTGGTGCATGTCAAGGCATGTGGACCTCTAGAAATCCAGGGTTCAGACCCTTCTGAGTGGGAAGATCGTTCCTTTGCCAACAGAGTGAAAGCCGTAGAAGAATGTAAATCTGTGATAGAGAGTAATCGAATTATCCATGAGAGTTCAATGGACTTCTCAAACGAGTCTCCAGACAAGCAACAGGAGAGAGGCAGAAGCCAGAATGGTACAGACTTGCAGGGAGATGTGATTGTAAGACAGAGGCCCAAGTCCTTGGAGGATCTACATCAGAAAAAAGTAGGTCGGGCCAAAAGAGAAAGTCGGAGAATGAGAGAATTAGAACAAGCTATATTTAGCTTAGAATTGCTGAAAGTCCGTTCCCTTGGTGGCATGTCTCCTTCAGAGGAACGTAGATGGTCTACAGAATTGATGCCTGAAGGCCTTCAGTCTCCACAGGGTACACCTGATAGTGAGAGCTCTCAAGGGAGCTTAGAACTTCTGACCTGTGATGAGAACCAAAAGAGCAAACCAGAATCCCTCATTTTAGATGAGGGAGAATTGAAAATTTCATCACCCAGTACATTTACCAATCCAAAATCACAAGATAATGTCCTCAGTGCCTCAAGTGAGACCAGCTCCACTTTAGCTGGAAAAGGAGCATCCTCTGACTCAGAGCATTTGAAGAATGGGACTGCAAAGGAAAAGCTTGTCTGTAGTTCTGAACCTATCACCTGTAAACCCCAGCTAAGAGACTCTTTTGTTTCAAGCAGTCTGCCTACATTTTTTTATATTCCTCACCAAGAACCTCTGAAAACAAGTTCCCAACTAGACACAAGTATCCAAAGAAACAAAGTACCAGAAAGAGAAGCCACATTGAAGACAACTCTTACTCTGGATATTAACAGAGAAGCCAGGAAGTGTCAGTTTTCAGGAGATCAGGTGACTCCTTTGAATACGGATTCTTCATGTACTGTGCTTAAGAAGTTAGAAAAGCTGAATATTGAAAAAGAGAAAAGGCAAAAGCAGTTACAGCAGCAGAATGAAAAAGAAATGATGGAACAGATTCGTCAGCAGACAGATATTTTAGAGAAGGAACGTAAGGCCTTGAAGACAATTGAACAGTCACGAACTGAGGCCTCTGTCCTGGCCCCATCCTTTTATCAGCCAAGACAAAGAGTAGAGAGGCCATGTTCTCTGCATATCCAAAGTACTCCGAGTAAAGAAGAAGCTGGTGTACTAGGTTCCCCATCAGCACTCACTAAAAGAGATGCAGCTCTTGCCACAAAAGACAGTGTCTCCGTTCATTTACCCCCAAAAGACCGACCTGTCACCCTGTTCTTTGAAAGAAAAGGAAGCCCGTGCCAATCTAGAGCTGTCAAGGAATTATCGAAGACAGAAAGAATTGGCACCCAACATGATGCTGCCTGTAAACTCTCTAATAATCGTAGTACAGAAAGAGACCACTTTAAGTCAACTCATTCTTACAGCCACAGATCTGATGACACTTCCAGAGAGGGAAGTTCAAGAGCCATTTTCTTCACACCAAAAGACAATATGATTATTCCCCTGTAAGTGAAATTGGTTTTTTTATATGTTAAGTGAGGGGTTTCTTATATCAGTTTGTTGAAGTGCTTTGTTTTCTGCTCTGTGTACATGACTGCTGCTCTAATCTGATATTTTCCCCCTCTGTGTAAAGTATAAATAATTATATTCTAGGAATCCTTGGAAGTAGACAACACATTTTTTTGTTATTCTTCCTAGTTAATTGAAAAATCATTTGAAAAGGGCAATGGTGTGCTTATAAATGTACCAGGCATTCAATATGTTCTGGTTGGTGTAGGACTATGAAGTGTAATGATCCAAACTAGTTATTGTGAGGCTTTTCAGAACTTAGCATGTTTTCTCATAGCTGTTGGCCTATTTATGGTGGTCTTTAATGTCTTTGTTTTTTGTGTGATAATCACTTATAAATCTTAATATCATAAATTTTAAAGTGTATGGTATAGTAATAGTTTCTATATAAGTGGTTATACAACATGTCTTTTTCATCTTGTAGTGCTGAAATTTATTCACTAAACAGCTCTTCTCTTTCCTCTCTTCAGTTGCTGGCAACTATCTTCTACTTTATGGGTTTTGTTTTGTTTTTGTATTTTTGAGACAGGGTCTTGCCATGTAGCCCTTGCTGGCCTGGAACTTGCTATGTGGATCAGGCTGATCTTGAATTCAGGGATCTATCTGCCTGTCTCTGTCAGCTAAAGGCATGCGCCACTATGCCCAAATCTGACTTATGTTTCCAAGAGTCGAAGTGCTTTATGCATCTACTATAAGTGAGGATTCTTTTTAGTTTCTATAATTAACCACAGAAGCATTTTAACTCGTAGAGGTCATGAGATGCTGTTTTCTGGTTTAGGTTGTTTTTTTTTTTTTAATAATTCTGATGTTTGGGATCAAACCTGGGACATCATGCATGTTTATCAAGCACCAAGCATACACAGCTGATACTCATTGAGTTATCTCCCCAGACTTCATTTATGAAAGTTAGGTAAAAGATTTTTAATGGAAAACAGTTATCTTATCAATTAGTGTTGTATGTTATTGTCTATTTTGAACTAGTTTGATGCTAGTAGTTAAGTCATAACTCCTAAGCCTAAGGAGTTTGAAGTCTAAGGATGAGTTTTTTTTTTTTTTAAGATTTACTGTATTTATTTTGTGTGTATTAGTACACTGTAGCTGTACAGATGGCCATGAGCCATCATGTGGCTGCTGGGATTTGAACTCAGGATCTCTCCTTGCCCTACTCACTCCTGAGTAATACACTGTAGCTGTCTTCAGATGCACCAGAAGAGGGCGTCAGATCTCATTATGGATGGTTGTGAGCCACCATGTGGTTGCTGGGATCCGAACTCAGGAACTTTGGAAGAGCAGTCAGTGTTCTTACCTGCTGAGCCATCTCGCCAGCCCAAGGATGAGTTTTAAAACTGATAATACTAAATTAGTTATTGCCACAAAAATCTAAGCACTGTTCAAATTTTCATCAGATTCTGATAGTCTATTTTTATATAGAAATTTAATGTTAAAACAGTCTTGTCACTGTTTTTTTTTTTTTTTTAAAGAAAATTAAACTTTCACAACCCAATATTATAGTGTTTGTATTGTTGGGAGCACACTTCATTTTGTTTAATAACAATTCTTATTCTGCCATTGTTCTTTTTTTTTTAAAAATTTATTTATTATTATATCTAAGTATACTGTAGCTGTTTTCAGATGCACCAGAAGAGGGTGTCAGATCTCATTATAGATGGTTGTGAGCCACCATGTGGTTGCTGGGAATTGAACTCAGGACTTTCGAAAGAGCAGTCAGTGCTCTTAACCACTGAGCCATCTCTCCAGCCCCCTGCCATTGTTCTAATAGGGACATCCCAAAGTAAAACAAGATCTTCATTACTATCATATTTTATGATTATATGAAAAGCCTGTTTAAGACAAGAATCCTAAAGATGGAAGGGATTTAGAATTTTTATTTTCTTATTATTGAATTGACTTTGGTTCTTTTTTTTTTAAAAAATATATTCATTTTCTTTGCATTGGTGTCTTATCTGCATGTAGGTTTATATGAGGGTGTCAGATTGTGAAGTTACTGACAGTTGTGAGCTTCCATGTGGGTGTTGGGATTTGAACCTGGGTCTTCTGGAAGAACAGACAGTAGTCTTAACCACTGAGCCATTTCTCTAGCCCCTTGACTTTTGTTCTTACCTCATATTGCTGTTACCTTTCTTAAATGTATGCCACCATAGTGGAATATATCCAGTGATTATCACAGGGGCCTCTATGAATTCATCATGCATGTAGATTCTTGATTTTACTATTGATTGGATAAGAAGAATAAATCTGGAGACTTGGGAGGTGGCTCAGTAGCTAAGAACACTTGTCATACAAGCAAAAAGACCTGAGTTTGGATTTCCAGAACCCATGTTAAAGCTGAGTGTGGCTGCACACATTTGTAACCCTAGTTCTGTGGCCAGGGGAGACAGGAACATTGCTGGAGATTTCTGGCCAGTCATCCTAGCCAAAAAAAAAAAAGAATAAAGAAAAAAGTACACTCCAGGTTCAGTGAGAGATCCTATCTAATGGAGACAGGCAGATAATAACAAAGCAGGACATCCAGTGTTGTTCTCAGCCTTCCACAGGATAATGCACAGACATGTGCAATTGCCTATTTATATGCATGTGTGCATTCCTGCGTACACAAATATATACACATGATATGAGAAAAAATATAATAGATGAGATTCTGATATTGACTAAGAGAATTTTCTTGACTTCTTTGACTTGTCCAGTCCTTTTAAATTATAAGTCATAGCAGGGTGTGGTGGTACAACACTCAGTAGGCAGAGGCAGGCAAAACTGAGCCCAAGGCTAAAACTACTTGGTGAGTTCTGGGAGAGCCAGGGCTATGTAGAGAGACACAGCTTCAGAAGACAAAGACAAACAAAATTGTAATTCATGCTATACTTTAGGAATATCTACTAGGAATTGAAATGAAATCCTATTTATTTTATTTAAAGTGTACACAGTGGAAATCCTCAAGTCCACAAACAAGATGAACCAGCTTGGAAACCTAAGTTAGCAGGGCCGGGGCAACGAGAGGTAAGTATTGGGTCTTATTTATCTTTTAATTAGAATAGGTGCACAAAAAATTTTGGAATGTACTGTTTTTATAGGTAGAACACCATATCTACTCATTTATTTTGTTTTTGTTTTTGTTTTTTTCAAAAACAAAGTATAGGCTAAGCCTTTTATAATTAGGAAGGTGTGTACTAGTCAAGAATGGTACAAATTATATTACAAGACAGAAGTTGCTAAGGCAAAAAAGGACAGTTTGTTCAGGTGATTTTGGTGTGACCTATGGTACTTAAGGGTGGCTTAGTTCACTATGGAGAAGAATAGTGTAGACTTAACTTGGATCCTTACCTGTTATTAACAGTAATGAGTATGGGTTCTTTTTGGTCCTCCCTGTTACTTCTGCTAATTAGACAGAGCATAGGGCATGGTGGGGTGGAGGGAAGTTTCCAGACATTCATGAGTCCTCTTTCATTGGCATCTTCTCCCAAATTACAAAAACAAAACATTGTTGTGTTATTTGTTTTATTATTTGGTCAAGCAGGTTGCCAGACCGGCCCATAAAAAGAAAGCTCGAATGGCGCGGACGCGCTCCGATTTCTTGACTAGAGGTACTTTTGCCGATGGGGAGGGGGATACAGAGGAAGATGATTACGATGACATTATTGAGCCCCTTCTCTCCCTTGACCAAGCTTCTCACTCTGAGCTAGGGCCTGTATCCAGCCTGGGTCAGGCCTCTCACAGTGACTCCGAAATGGTAATTTTTACATCAATAAGAAAAAACAGCAAGCACATCTGCTTGGAGTAGTCTTTGCTAATCTAAAGCTAACCCTCACAGCTTTTTTCCATATAATGGCTTGTACATGTGAAGCCTCAGTGAACACAGCAACAAAAGCTAAGTCTAATTTAATAGAACTCAAATAAGGGGCACTTTAATTGTATATATCAAATGATAAATTAGGCAAAATTAAGATTATTAAAATAGCACTGATGTAGAAATGTTGACCATTTTGCCTTTAAAGGCTTAGAGTAGGAATCATAAGTTTTTTAATTTTTATTTTTGAAAAGGACCAGATAATAAATATTTTAGACTTTGTAGATCATGGTTTTAGTTGATTGAAGCTGCTTAATCTTGACCACTACCATGTGAAAGCAATTCATAGATAATAAGATGAAAATGGGCATGGCATTTTAATAAGTATGCAGGACTAGGCAATGGGCTTCATTTGACTTACTGGTCAGAGTTTTCTAACCTGTTATATAGAGTAAGATACCTGTTAAATAAATTCATACTTTAACTGAAAGACTATTCACTTAAAAATTAGGGGTAGGGGAAGTTTTAAAATTCCTACCTTCTCCTTTCTGGTAAGTAATAGAAAAGAAACATGAATTTTGTATAATGTAAGTGGACATGGTGGAACACAATTATCTCAAGTTCAAAGCCAGCTTGAACTATAGAATGAGACCGTGTCTCCCAAAGAGTAAGATGGATATGATCACACATTTAGAAGGCTGAGACAGGAGGATTGCCAAATTTTGATACCAACATGAGCTATATAGTTGAAGGCCATAGATTAGAAAGCAAAGCCCTATCTCAAAAACACTAATGGAAACAAGCATGTACATGCAAGCCCGATCTCTAGCAAAGTACAGACACATGTAATTTAATGAGCAAAATGTGTCATCCTGGACCAAGCCAACCAGATGGGTTATCTACAGTATGAATTTGTTTTAAACAGACATTAAAACATTTTAGTTGAGTTTGAATAAACCTGTACTCATTTTGGCTAAGAATATAACTTTATTATCATCTGAACCAAAATTAGGACACCATATTACATGTATGGTTGTATTTACAGTTATCTTAGGGTGAAGAGTTTAGTTCTTGGGGCCAAGATAGTTGGTTAGAAGGTAAAGTGCTTGCTGTTCAAGGTCCTGAGTGTAGACTCCTAGTACTCATGTACAGTACCAAACATTCTGGGATGAGCCCTTAATCTCAGAGTTTAGAGGTAGAGATAGAAGAATCCCAGGGGTCTTGTGGTTAGTCAGCTTTACCAAATAGTTAAGCTCCAGATTCCATGAGAGACTCTGTCTCAAAAAATGGAGATAGCCGGGCATTGTGATTTGTGCCTTTAATCCTAGCACTTGGCATTTTAGTGGCAGAGGCCGCCTTGGTCTACATATTGTCAGGCCAGGCTATCCAGGTTACCTAGTGAGAGAAAGAGTGGTAGAGGAAGACACACAGACACATGTACACACACTTTATTCTATGATTGTTCTAGGAAATGACAGTATAGAGACCATAATAAACTAAGTCTGTTAGGAACTAAAATAATTGTGGTTGATGAAATAGTTCTTATTTCCCTATATAAATTGGCTCTTTAATCATTAATGTCTGTTTACTATGGAAGATTCTTATGATGATCATTGAGTCATTACATATTTGAGGTTTAAATTGTTATGCTTGAATTATATCTAGGCCCAGTTAGAGCTTTTCTAGATTTCTCAAATGTTCTGATTGTATTCATCCCTTATGGAAGACTAGACTCAGTTTTTAAGTAGTAATGTGGAGGACAAAACAAAACAAAAAATGCAGGACATGCTCCCTGATAAAACAAAATGAGTTATAGACCTGAAAATTGCAGTTGGAAAAGAGCTGTACTCTTCTGTTAATGTATATAAGTAGAGCTCAGATCTCTTGACAGTAGGATTAAGTAACTGTAAGGAAGGTGCCCTATATTTGAGTTATAATAGCGAATATGTATATATAATGAATAATATATAATAGTTAAAATTTTATATGTAACAAACAAATCTTATTGAAAAATATACCGTACCTTGTCTGTATAGATTTATAGAACTTAGCACATTATAACTGCTGCTTTGTTCCTGAGAGTTTCTTTTGTAACAATCCTTAGTCTTTTCAGTGGTAGAATACTATTCACACTGGGAACTCTTACTGGGATCAACCAGAAAGTTAGGCTTTCTGCTTGGAGCTTTTAGCTCCTTTTGGTGTTGAAGCCTCTGTTCACCTGCTTGACAGTCACTGCATGCCAGTAGTTATAGAGCACCTTCCTGCACAGTGTGTTAGTCACTTCTAGCTTTCTTACTATCCTGTTTAGCCTATTTTAGGAACAGGTGGTGGTGCTGGTTTCTGGTGGATGCTTGCATGAGGAAGCTTTGCTTTGTAGAATAAGCTAGTAGATATTTACTGGAGTGGGGGTGTAGAGGGAAGGGAAGAAATGGTTTTAAAATGTGTTTCTCTGATGATTCTGAATATGTGTCATATTCTAACTCTGATACTGTGATGGTCAATCTTACTGTTTATAAGGCAAATTTATTGGATTTGAGTTTATTGGGTGCATGAATTTATAAAAAAATGGATTTTTTTTCCTGGGCAAAATGGTGTTATCACAATATTTGCTAATAAGGGAACATGGTATTAGGTCTTAGCAGAAATGGCCATCTGTTCTTTTAGTTTTAAATTCGCTGATCTTACAGGATTAAAAACAATTGCAAATTAATCACCTAAAGGGAATTGAAATAAACACTATATCTCAAGATGGTTAATTAATAATCATTGAAATTGTAGGAGAGGGTAGGTAAGAGTTATAGTTTCCCACTGCTGTGACTTTTGTCCTTTTTTGAAAGCTTTTTCCTTTTTTTTTTTTTTTGTTTTTCAAGACAGGGTTTCTCTGTATAGCCCTGGCTGTCCTGGAGCTCACTCTGTAGACCAGGCTGGGCTTGAACTCACAGAGATCCGCCTGCCTCTGCCTCCCAAGTGCTGGGATTAAAGGCGTGCGCCACCATTGCCCGGCCTTGAAAGCTTTTTCAAACTGCAGTTTAAATACTCTCTGTGTGCCTTTCTCCCTTAGATTGTATACTACCATATTGCTATTTACCCAAAAAGAAAAAGAGCATATTCTGCTAAACTATATTTTAAAGATAACTTCCTGTTTTAATGTTTAGTTTTTCAATATATCTTCTAGATGATGAATTAGTAAAATTGCTTATATTCATTATCTATGAGATGAGTTTAGGAAACATACATTTCTACACATAGTTTTTTTTAAACTACCATTACCCAGATTTAAACCATCTATAAAGTAGTGCTATTGTTGTGACATAGTTCCTTGTTAATTTTTTTTTCCTTTAAAGAGCTTGGTTTTTTTAAACCATATTTCCTAATACAGTACAGCTTGGCAAACTTCACTTTTTGTTGTTATTGATTTCATTTGACTTTAAATATTTATTTCCATAGAAGTCTGGAACATGATTTTTTATGATTAAAAAAAAAAATCCCTGTGTTTGATTACTTCTTTCCCCTTATTTTTAAGATAGTGTCTCACTATAGCCTGGATAGGCTGAAACTTGCTATAGTAGACCATGCTGGCCTAGAACTCTTAGAAATCCCTATATTAAATTACATGTACTGACAAAGAAAAAAAAGCTCTACTTCCCAAGTGCTGGTGTCAAAGGTCTGCCACCACACCCACTTGACTATTTCTTTTTTATAGACTTTTGTTTATTTTTAAGTTAGCTGTGTTCTAGATTTCTATAGCAAAATTACCTGATGTAACAACAAAAATGATAGACCTAGTGATATGGTTCTGTTGCTTGGGTTCTATGAGGAAGTAGCATATCCTTTGTGGTAGCTGAAAAGAGAAAGAGTGTACCTTCCCAAGTTGTGGCCCAGTAACCTAATTCTTCCTACTAGTCATTGTCTATCTCATCTTTTCCAAAGAGGGATAATTTCTATTTATTATGGTTATTTTTCCATTTCCTACTTCACTGGCTTCTGCTTTTATCTTTATGTCCATAATACTTGTAATTGGTATGCATGATTAGTTTTTGTGAATGTGCCACAATTATTTTATAAAAGTACTCTGTTCATAGTATAAAGTTTCAAAATACACCCATAATCTCAACCTCTTCCTTATGCTGTCCTTGATATTTTCATTATGTTTTGTATACTGATCTGTCTGAGGCAAAGAATGGTAAGGCAAATCCTCTATTCCTTCTTAATTGTGGCTTTTAGTATTTAAAGAGGCACTCTTGTCACATTTAATGCTCTTTATTTTTGGTTCTTGTTGTTAGTGTCTCCGATTCTCTTTCCTTATCACTTTCATTTAGTTGATACGCCTTTGCTTAGTCCTTTATTTTATCCTCACTTAAATGTTTTCTATAAAGTAGAGTCTTACTTTGGATAAAATGGGAAATATTTTACTTTTATGGGTGAGTCAGATCATTTTTCATCTGATAGGTCAGTTAGAACTCTGTTTTTATTTTTTTTTAAAGATTTATTAATTATTATTATAAATGAGTACATTGTAGCTGTCTTCAGACACACCAGAAGAGGGCGTTCAATCTCATTATGGGTGTTTATGAGCCACCATGTGGTTGCTGGGCTTTGAACGCACGACCTTCAGAAGAGCAGTCAGTGCTCTTGCCCGCTGAGCCATTTCACCAGCTTCTCTGTTTTTATTTTTTAAAGGACTGCATCACCATACCTAACCTAGTTAGTTTTTAATAAGTAATACCTAATTAATTTGCATCTATGGCACAACTACCAGTCATTCTGTTCTCTCATCTTCTTTATATCTGTTGTAGGAACTTTTCTTCTTTGTCAGAATATATAATTTAATATTTTTTGTTCTAAGTCCCAACTTTGTGTTTATCTTTGATCTACTAAATTTATTTGCTTTAATGAAGCTCTTCTAGCAGTCAGTAGTTACTCAGGAAGGACTTAAAATGCTCAGTTATTTTAAGTCATATCTTAGTTATGGATAGCTAGAACACTGCTAACTTAACTGACTTTTTTTTTTCCTTTTTTTTTTTTTTTTTTTTTTGGTTTTTCAAGACAGAGTTTCTCTGTGTAGTCCTGGCTGTCCTGGTACTCACTCTGTAGACCAGGCTGGCCTCGAACTCAGAAATCTACCTGCTTTTGTCTCCCAAGCACTGGGATTAAAGGCGTGGGCTACCACTGCCTGACTTTTTTCTATAGCCTTGATATTTTAGGAACCATCTTGACTACATTAAACCCATGATTTAAGGGCTGTAGAAATGGCTCAGTGGTTAAGAGCACTGGTTGCTCTTGCACCTGTGTGGCAGTTTACAACCATCCAGGCAAACCTACAGGCATGCACATTGTCATGCATACAAGCAAAACTTTCATATACATAAAGTAAAATAAATATTTAATGAAATAAATCTGTGATTTATATAAGTCAATGGTTCACCATTGCTATGCCTAAATGTTGAAAATGCTTATAGATATCTGTATATAGTATTGTCTTTGCCATTCTAATTCTATGTTATTTGTGATTTATTTGATCTTTTAGTTTGGGATGGTCAGACTTCTGTTTCAGGTGTAGGATATGATTTCAAGTTGATCATTTTAAATTACTGGTCCATTATACCTACTAGACTCTTTCTGTATGTAAATTCTTGTCTTAGTTTTCTCTTTAGAGAAGTTATCTTTATATTTACTATTATTTTGTGTCTTGTGTAGGAAATTCAGATATTAGGAATAGTGATTTTTGTTTCCTTGTCTTTGTCTTGTCTCTGACAGTTTTTGCTTTTATATCCTTTACTATTTTCCCAATTGAAATTTTGTGTTTTTCTTTCCCTCTTTGGTACCTTATAAATTATTTTCAATTTTACTTTATTGATTACATTTGCTTTTTGATAGTTGATATATGTTTATTCTCAGTACCCACCTTTACTTAGCTCCTTCCTCCCTCTTCCACTTCCTTTCCCACCTTCTTCCTTACAGATTCCTTTCCTACATTCACTTTGTTTTGTTTTGTGCCCACTGACTTTAACAAACCATGTAGCCAAGTTTGGAACTATTTTGTATACTACTGAAGACAATGACTGTTCCTTTCATAGAACCTATTAGTTGCCAGTGGGTTCATCATGGAGGGATTGAGCCCTCCTATCTAAGATTGGTGGTTGACAGGCTCAGTGCAGGCAACTCCTGCTATCTTAAGATCTTGTTTGCAAGTCTACAGAGAGAGTTCCAGGACAGCTAGGGCTATACAGAGGGGGGGGGAGGGGGAAGAGCGTTTTATAGCCCTCCCCTCCTTATGCTATGCTCCTCCTTTTTAGATGTTTCATGAACCTTAGATAGGATGGTATAAATGTCCTGTTCAGGGTTGAGCTGTCAACTATGATTTATTCTAAGCTTCTTGAGTGGCAAGGAGACTCTCTAATCACTGCTGTTGACCTCAAAGAGAAGCTTCTCTCATTAAGGATGAGAATAGCATTTGTCTATGGAAATAAACATGAATACTGAGAATACAGTTGAGTGCCTTGCCAGTTTAGTTGAAAGACAATAGTGAGGTCTTTACTTACCTGTGACCTCAGCCATTTTTTTTTGAGACAGGTATGTATGTATGTATGTATGTATGTATGTATACATGCATGCATGCATGCATGTGTGTGTGTGTGTATTTGGGGGGGGGGGTTTCAAGACAGGGTTTCTCTATATAGCTCTGGCTGTCCTGGAACTCACTCCATAGACCAGGCTGGCCTGCCTCTGCCTTAAAGGTGTGTGTCACCACTGCCCAGCAAGATAGGTTTTTATTATATAGATAGGGCTGTATTGTAGCTTCCTCCCAGCCATGGGTTCTTGACCAGATTTCCAGTATCAGATATACTTTTTCCAGCAAGCTGTTCCCTTGATAGGTAGCTTTCACAATGTTAGAAGGTACTGTGCACGCTGCAGGTGTAGATACAACATCAATAGTCTTATCCAGCCTGGAACCCTAAGAACTTCAATACCAGTGACAGAAAGAATGTGCCTACTGGTGTAATACCAACACACCTGTTATAGGTTGTAATGACTAAATTGTTTTGATTCTTATTTTGATTCTGACTTGATACTCTTATTTCTTAATTATTGCACCTTTGTATAGGAGTTGTATGTTTTAATTTATTCATTTTATGTATTTGGGTTGGTTTATAAGATTAAAATATTATGATTGTCTTCTCTATCAGTGTAACAAAATACAGTTTCCATATGGAAAGCCTGTTCTCTTTTGGTGATCAAGCAATGTTTTATTCCTCTTTCTCTTTTAACTTTTTGATTCTGAATTTTTAAGCTCTTTTTCTTTATAATACAGTCTCCAAAGACAATTTTTCACTATCCTTTTGCAAATTTACTCCTCTAGAAGCAATGGCTTTAGCAATTTCAGGTCTTTTCCTTTATTTTCTGAGGCAGAAGTTTCACTCTGTAGTGAAGGCTGGTCAGATTCACAGCAGTTTTTCAGTGTTGACCTTTCAAAAACTGAGACTTCAGGTATGAGTTACTATGCTCAGCTTCTCTTTTGTGTTGCATACTTCAGGTGGGCCTTTTCTTTCTGCCATTTACTTTCAGTCAATCATAAGGCCACTGCCAGTTTTACCCTTTGTTCTTCTACACAGTTTCCTTAGACTGACTTTATTTTTGGTGAAAGTTTGTGCTGGGATTATGTTTCACTATAGATCTGCAAGTAATTTGAGGTTAGCATACACTCTTAATTGCAATTGTCTACTAGGTTTTGTTATTTTTATTCTTGTTTGATAGTTTTTCAGAAAGTTGCTATGTATTTAAGCTACTTGAAGGTTGTATAGGTTGAATATCTTAAATATTCTTTTTTTTTCCCCTCTAAGCAATTTACTTGTTTGGGAATATAAGGTTATTTTGTCTTGTTGAGTTTCCTCTATATTGCTAGAATTTACTAATTGCAACCTGTGTCATTATTTAAAATAGCATTTACCAGATATCAGAATTATAAGGGGTTCCAGGAGTAGTGCACATCTCTAACCCCTAGCACTCAGGAAGCAGAGGCAGCTGGATCTTTGTGAATTCCAGGCTAGCCTGGCCTATGTAGAGTGTTCCATGCCAGCAAGGACTGCATAATGAAACCCTGACTTAAAACAATGGACCTAGGAAGATGCCTCAATAGTTCTTGTAGTGATCTAGCAGAGGACCCAAGTTCAGTCCCTAATACCTGTGCCAGGCCACTCTCCCCTGATTCTAACTACAGCTCCAGGAGCACTTGACATATCCCCACCCACCGTACAAACCTATGCTCACACACATGCAATTAAAAAAATAGAAAATGAAAAAAAAAAAAAAACGATTAAGAGTATGTATATGCAGGCATCTTCCAAGGCCAGCACCAACAGTGCCTGATTTCCTAGCACAAAATTCATGCTTCCCCAGATCCTCCTAGAGCCATGGAGCACAGTCAACCATACTCTTACTGAATTACCATACAGAGGTCTTTAGGAACAGCAAAGTCTCAATCTTCCCAGTACCGTGTGTGTGTGTGTGTGTGTGTGTGTGTGTGTGTGTGTGTGTGTGTGTAAAATACATGAGTCCACGTGTGTGCACTCACATAGAACTTAGCCATTTATTCTTGATGTTGCTCCTCAGTTATAGTCTACATTAGTTTTGATTTTGATTAGAGTGGAAATTCACCAATTTGGTAGGGCCCGGCAAACACCAGGGATCAGTCTGACTCTCCCTTCCCAGTGTTAGAATTATAAGTATGCACCACCCTACCTTGACCACCACCACCACCACCACCATCATCAAATATTTGTGTTTTGGGGCTAGGTCTGCATGTTCTCATGCTTGCCTAAACACTTTTATGGAATGAGGATCTGTAAGGCTTACACTTTTAGTATCTTTCTGAAATCTTGATTTACTTTCAGTATCTTGATTCACCTCAGTATCTGTAACCCATAATCAGTTAAATTCAGGTTTTTTTTCTGTAGCTACGCCAACTTGTATATTCTGTGTTCTAAACAAGGATAAACAGTAAGCCTGCTGATTGGCAAGCTTAGTGAATTTGAACCAAAAATAAAGCCTCCACATTTTTTTTCCTGAGGGAAAAAAGTAATGTGTATGTACACACACACACACACACACACACACACACACATGCATGAGAGATAAATGTCCATTAAGTCTAGAGTTAGATTAATATTTGACTTTAATGGTTTTTTTTGAGGAACATAGTTTATGGATAATGAATTTATCCTTTTGAATCACATTAAGTGCTACATCTTTTATCCGTCTACAATTGAATGTATTATTGTATTGTTATTGACTTGATACCTGGTTTATAAATGAGGTCTAGTACATACAGTGACATGTGCAGATCTTCACTTGACAGTGTACTCTTTAAGAAACACTATGAAACCTCTGTTTCAAGTGTTAAGACTTCTATAACATCAACAATTTCGTCTTTCACTCTCTTCTAGAACTTCTTAGAAAGGTAATTAGACAATATGTAGAAGGAAGAATTATTTTTTGAAATGTATATTGAGGTGGTATCTCTGGAAGTTTGAGTCTTTTTACATAAGTTTTTGTTTTTTATTTCCTTTTTCATCTATGTAAAGTACATAATAATTACTCTTTTAATATCCTAATTGAACAATTTAGTCAATGTAAATAGATTGATTTTTTTCTTCTTTTAAAATATAATATATTTCTATTTTTCTTTTTAAAATTATATAGTTTACATTGTGAATTTTTTCTGGTTAGTTGAAGGATTTTTTTCCCCTCCCAGTTAATTTTTTGTATACTATGGTTTTCTGGTAATAACTTGTAGAAACAGTTTGATTCTTTTAGGCCTTTCAAAATCAGTAGACCTAAACAGTACTCAGTTGAAGGGCAATTATTTTGACTACTGTGGCAAGTTCATTTTTGTGTACTATAGTGGCCTATACAGCACAGAGTTGAGTTCCTGGCTCTTGGGCACCAGCATCGTTACTAACCTTACCTTTAATCATTTCAGATCTATCCTTGGTGTAGGGTTGTCTTCACATACAACAGTACTGGTTACTACTAATTCAAATACGAAAGGAAATCTTTTCTAGATCTCAAGATTTCTCTATTATGCATCTCTTTCTTCTTTCTAATATTGTTACTTGGTCACAAGGTACTTGTGATTGCCATAAGCTTTTATCTGCAGGTGTTCAGCTCAAGGAATCTAAAATTTCACCTGGAGTTCTCTACCCCCCTCTCTGGGTCATAGCACAGAAACTAGTAATATCTTGAGGCAGTAAGCTGAAGCAGATATGAGCTACGTACTTCTTACCAGTTGTCTTAAAAACTGTTTTGTATGTTCTTATGCATTAGACACAGATTTCCTGTACGCTATATTGGCCATAGATATCTGTCTATGACAGCTCTGGGTATTTTCTGACTTGTGCCATAGCCAAGCATAGCAAAAGGCTAAAGGATACTTTAATTGTACATTAGTATACAATTAAATGTACCTTAAAGGTACATTAATTGCCAAATGAAATTGAAGTACTAGTTTGATATAAATTGTTTATAATTTAGAACATAGGTGATGTTTTGGATTTTCTTCTGTGTAGCCTAGTTCTTTTAAACTTTGTATATGACAATAATCTATAAGCCATAAATAGAATCCCCTCAAGGTACCAAAAAAAAAAGGAGGTACAGAACATAATACTCAGTGTTGTCATTTCTCAGATTTGGATTCTTTTGAGTTTGTGAATGGTCTTAACTGTCTTCCTAACTTCCTAATGAGATACTTGCTGAATTACCAGGAACTGTGAACTGATGATTACTGAGTTATAAGTCAATCATGCTGTCATATGTTTACCTGATTTTAAGTCTTTGCCATGTGTAATTCCTACAGACATCACAACGATTTTCTTCAGTTGATGAGCAAGCAAAGCTCCATAAGGCTATGTCTCAAGGAGAGATTACAAAATTGGCCGTAAGACAGAAGTCTTCAGATTTGGACATAAGGTATGAGGTATATAAAGAAATAATAGGACTTTTCTTCTCATTTTTTAAAAAATTATTTAATCTTATGGGCAGCAGTGTTTTGCCTGAATGTGTGTTTCTGCGAGGGTGTCAGATTCCCCTGGAGCTGGAGTTAGAGACAGCTGTGAGCTGCCATGTGGATGCTGGACAACAAACCTGGGTCCTTTGGAAGAGCAGCCAGTGCTCTCAACAGCTGAGCCATCTCGCCAGCCCTGAGTAATAATTTCAATGATGATATTTAATAAGTTATATACGAAGTTCTTAAATTAAGCAATTTGCTTTTAAGAAAAACACTTTATAGTCTAGGTTCTTTTATTTCTCTTTGTACACTAAGTCTTGAATTTATAGGCCCTGGGCTTTAGCAACTAACCTTTCTGTTTGTTCTTCTACACTGTGTAAGGTAGAGTAGTGGTGCTTCGGCTATTTTGGGTTTTGTTTTGTTTTGTTTTTTTCCTGATCATTTCCCTTCACCTGTTTAAGGGAGCTGTCTCCTGGAGTGCTTATTAGGCTCAGTTCTTAGATCATCTGTCTTTGCAAGAATCTTCCCGTATCCTGCTTGTTTATAATGATGTCGGTGGCATGCTGGGAGAGGTATACAGTTCTTGTTTTGTAAAGGAATGCCACTTGTGAAGCATTCTTTTCTTAACAGTGCTCACTCCCTTGATGTCTACATCATCATCCTTTATAGGTTTGCATGTATGTGGCCAAAGGAACACCTCCAAAGTTTCCTTAAAGGCACAGAGAACAGATAGTAGGTGCCATTCCTTTTTCCCTTTGTGTTTTATTTTGGCAAGTTATTTTAATTTTTAAGAAGTAATAGTATTGCTAAGTACATTATTATGCTGACACACAAACACACACACACACACACACACACACACACTGAGCTTTATCTTTTAATGTGGATAACAATATGATTTTGGGAGGTTTCTTAATCATTATGTGATTTATAATATTGTATTGTAAAAGGCGAGAGATTAGGTAGGATGAAATTGACATTTTTCAATTTTAGGCTTGTAATATATGTAGTATACTCTGCACTAAATTGCTTTAGGAAAATACTTTAGAGTTCAGGAGAGCCAGCCACAGCTGTTATACAGAGAAACCCTGTCTCAAAACCCCTATCCACCCACCCACCTCCCAAAAAGACAAGACAAATACTTTCAGAAAATAATTTTGTTGCTTGTGGGGGAGCTAGGGTGAAGCTGCAGCAGTTACGAGTGTTTGCTAGAAGAGTGAGGGCCTAAATTAAGTACTCAATAAAAACAGTATGGGGTTGAAGAGGTAGCTTAGCAGTTACAAGTACTTACTGCTTTTTCAGAGGACCTGTGTTCAGTTTCCAGCACCCCTAAGATGGCTTACAATTGTTTTTTACTTTAATTTGAGACTCCAGTGCCCTATTTTGGCCTCCAAGGACACTAGGCATTCTGGTGGTGCATATACATACATGACAGGCCTTTAAAACACTCCTAACACTGTGGAGGGAACAGATATCAGAGCATCATTAAGACTGGCTAGTCACTAGCCTAGCTCTAGGTTTAAGAAACTAGAGAGTGGTAGAGCAGGTAAAAATCCTCCTTTGGCCTCTAGTACACTTAGGGATGTTTATCAGTATGTATAGGTGTGTATATACACCCAAACACATATAGAGAGTTCATGTAATTTTTAGTTTTGAATAAATATCTTTTTGAAATTATGTAAGCATTTGGACCCTTAATGAAGATGTCAAGACATGTTAAAAAAAAAAAAAAACCTTTTTTCTTTTTTAATTGTAGACCACTTTTTGTAGACGTAAAGGGATTTACAGGGGACTTAAATCCAGAAAAGATTATACCACAAGTCAGAATTGGAGAACAAGATATGTACATAATAATAAAATAGACTAAAAGACATATAATTGGAGATAATTAAATATATACATTTAATTTCCACTTTATTTGCCCAAATGACCAACCCCATAAATGATGAAACAAAACATACAAAATCAAAATGTAAATGTCTTAATAGATGAGAGACTTCTGAAAACTCCAAGTAGGAAAAACTGAGAAAGATACCTGGAGCCAACTGGCCCTCTCGATTTTTAGCAGAAAATAATAAATTTATTTTCAGGAAAAGATAAAAATAGAAGATCTCTAGACTTAACTTTATATCCAATATAACCACCCCCACACACACATGCACACACAAAAGACGACAAAATTTCTGTGTAGCCCTGGCTATCTTGGAACTTGCTCTATAGACCAGCCTAACTGAAAATTCACAGAGATCCACTTTGCTTTCCAGACACTAAGGTTAAAGGCCTGCACTACCACCGCCTGGGAAGTTTGCCAATATTTTTAAGGTGTGGAGCACATATTTTAATTAATTAACTTTTTACTTACTCACTTTGCATCCTGTTTACTGCCCCCCCCCCACAATCCTTCCCCCATCCTCCCTTTCCTTCTCCTCTGAGCAGGTGGGGTCCCCCTTCATTATTCCCCCCACACACTGGCACTTCAAGTCTCTGTGAGGCTAGGCACTTCCTCTCCCACTGAGGCCGGACGAGGAAGCCCAACTAGAAGAACGTATCCCACATACAAGCAACAACTTTTGGGATAGTCCCCACTCCAGTTGTTTGGGACCTTTTTTTTTTTTTTAATATGTGTGTATAGTAAATGCATGAGTGTACTGGTATATGTGTGCTTGAGTACAGGTGCATGTATGTGGAGGTCGAAGGTCAATCTCATTCAGGTGCTGGCCATTGTTTTGTTTTATGAGACAGGTCTCTTACTGAGTTCTTGAACTCTGTGGTCTGGCTAAGCTGACTAGCCAGCAGCCAGCTCCAGGAATCTACTTGTCTCCACCTTTCTAGTACTGGAATTATAAGCCAGCCATACTATAACCATAGGCTCTGGGAGCTTAACTCGTGTTTTCATGTTTCTGTAGTAAACACTTTACCTATTAACCAATCCTTGGTATTTACTTTTTTTTTTAAATGAATTTTATACATTAAATACTTATGCCTCTCAGCTCTTTTCCTTTGCTCAGTTAATACATTTTTTTTATGCACTTTGAGTACATAGTTCAAAGAATCTTTGGGAATTTGTTCATCTATTGAGGAAAAATTAGAAGAGATTTCCTTGCAAAATTGCCCAGCCACTTAACCCTATAAGGAAGACTGTAGTTTACGAGCTCTGCTAGTGCACACTAGAGCTTCTAAGCAACACTTTAAACCCAAAAGAAATCATAATTAGATATCAATGATCACCATATATTTGAGAGAACACTATATTGAAGGAGCCAAAACTAACAGATAGTATGAAGGAAATACACAAGATCGAAAACTTCAAAACCAGTAAATACAATTAACAGTGAAAATTCTACATAATGAATATAACTGAAACCAGTTTATGAAAAGGAAACATAATAAAAATAATTTTGGAAAATTAAAGTTAGTGGTGCTGAGGGAAATAGCTTATTGGATAAAATGTTCACTAAGCAAGCATGAAGACCTGAGTTCAGATCTCTGTCACTCACATAAAACTCCAGGTATGAAGTTATGCCTGTAACTCCAGTGGATAAAGCAAAAGACAGGTAGATCCCTTGAGCTTACTGCCTAGCCAGGCTGGCCAAATTAGTAAACTTCAAGTTCAATGAGGGACTTCATTTCAGGAAGTTGGAGAGTAATTGGAGAGATCACTTGGCAATACACATACAATACATGCTCCAGTACTACTATTACTTACTACTAATAATATAAAAGTAATAAGGAGGAAGAAAAGTGAATATATCTCAGAAAGTTGTACAAAAAGAAAAGTAGGTGGATGAGATAAGGAAGTTCTAGAACCAGTCTAAAAGACCAGTTACTCAATATAAAGAAAACTGTAGAGGAGCAAACAACTACTACTGCTAAAACAATTCAGGCTAGGTGTGGTGATGCGTACTTGTAATCCTAGCACTCAGGAGGGGGAGGAAAGAGGATTGAAAGTTGGAGGCAACCTGGACAACACAGTAAGACTCTGCCTCCAAAACAAAACAACGAAAACAAATGTTATACAGCTGAAGCCCCACCAAGGCCCACTGAACAGCATATTGGATTAAAAATAGACTTGTACTTTATAACAATGAAAGTAGGTCTTCTCTTCATCTTGTTTTCCCCCTCTCTCTCATATACTACATCCCAACCACAGTTTCCCCTCTTTCCTCTCCTCTCTTCCATTTTCCTTCAGAAAAGGGCAGGCTTCCCACAAATATCCTCTAAACATGGCATAGCAAGTTGCAGTAAGACTAGCCACTTCCCTCATATTAAGGCTGGATGAGGTGATCCAGTGGGAGGAAAAGAGTCCCCAAAGCAGACAAAAATGTCAGAGACAGCCCCTGCTCCTACTGTTAGGAGTCCCATAAGAAGACTAAGGTACACAACTGTAACATATATGCAGTCCTAGGCAGGCTCCCTTATTGTCAGTCTAGTCTCTGTGAGCCCATTTGAGCTCGATTTGGTTGATTCTGTGGATTTTCTTGTGATATCTTTGACCCCTACAAATCCTTCCTCCCCTTTTTCTGCAAGATTCCCAGAGCTTTGTATAATGTTTGACTGTAGTCACTGCATCTGCTCCCATTGGTTGCTGGATGAAGCCTCTCTGATGACAATGGGGCTAGGCACCAATCTATGAGTATTGCATATTATCATTAGACATCATTTCATTGACTGTGTGTGTGCCAGTTGTGTTTGGTTCTATCCTAGGTCTCTGGTTCTATTCATTCTCTGGTTCCTGGCCCTCTAGACAGTATCAAGGTGTGTTTCTTCTCTTGGTTTGGGTCTCAATCTGGATGAGTCACTGGTTAGCCACTCCAATTTCTGTACCACCTGTACCACAGAGCATTTTGTAGGCAGGACAAATTGTAAGTTGAAAGTTTTGAGGCTGGGTTGATGTTCAAACTCTTCTACTAGAAGTCTATCCTGGTCACAAGAGATTGCCAATTCAGGCTTCATATCTCCCCCACCTACCACTCTTTTAAGAGTCTTAGCTAGAGTCATCCTTGTAGATTCCTGGGATTTCTATTGCATTAGGTTTTTCCTTGATCCTGAAATGCCCCCCAATTCTAGTTGTCTGTCCAGTACTCCTTCCCTCCATCTTCTCACATCTGATCCCCCCTGTTAATATCCTCACTGGCCTGCAGTCTGCCCATGTTATCTATTCTGTTTCCCTTCTCAGGAAGAGTCTCCTGCTGCCTCTCTCCCTCCCAACTCTCCACCCCCCCATTAACCATTCTTTAGTTGAAAGATTTCTAAGTTATTTCTGGTTTCTGGTTATTATGACTAAAGTTGCTATGAACATAGTTGAGTAAGTGTTTTTATGGTAGGATTGAGTGTCCTTTGGGTTTATACCCAGAAGTGGTATAGCTGATCTTGAGGTAGACCCATTGCCAATTTTTCTGAGAAAACATTGTATTGATTTCCAAAATGGCTGTACAAGTTTTTAGTCTTACCAGCAATGGAAGACAGTCAAAGAATTATTAACTCTTACTTCAAAAACTTGTACTTCACAAAATTGGAAAACATCAAAGAAATGGACAATTTTCTTAATAGATACTACTTACCAAAGTTATATCAAGATCAAATAAACAATTTAAATAAGAACCCATAACCCCTAAGGAAATAGAAGCCATTATTAAATGTCTCCTGACACCCCCCTCTCAAACAGTTTTAGTTCAGAATACTACCAGATTTTCAAAGAAAAGCTAATACCAATCAGTACTCCTCAAATTATTCCACAAAATAGAAACAGAACAATTGCCAAATTAATTTTTTGAGGTCTGTTACCCTGATACCCAAACCACATAAAAATTCAAAAAGAAAGAGAATTACAAAGCAGTTTCTCTTGTGAACCTTAATATAAAATTACTCAATAAAATACTTGCAAACTGAATCCAAGAACTCATCAAAAATATCATCCATCATGATCAAATAGGCTTTATCCCAGAGAGGAATATGAGCAAACTTAAAGAATAAAACCACAGGATCATTTCATTAGATGCTAAAAAATCTTTTAACAAAATTCAACACCCTTTCATAACAGTCTTTAAGAGATCAGAGATACAAGGGACATACCTAAACATAATAAAGTCAATTTATGGCAGGGTGATAGCCAACATTAAATTAAATGGTGAGAAACTCAAGGCAGTTCCACTAAAATCTGGAACAAGACATAGACTTGTTACCTAGGAGGCACTGAAAAATTTCAATCTGTGTGTTCATTCACAAATTAATATACAAATTAGTAAGCCCCTTTTTCCAGTGCAAAGTTAGAATACATAGTACATGATTATGTGAGCTGCTATTATTTTAATGTACTACATTGATATTTATGATTTTATGTATCACTAAAAAGAGACATTATAGTGTAGCAAACTTCTCAGCCTGATGGTACCAACCATTAATCCCAGTTATTTGAAAATGAAATAGGATGAACACAAGCTCAAGGCATGCCTGAACCTATAGTTTAAGGTCAGCAATAGATGCTGTCTCAAAGTAAAAGAACAAAAGAGGGACAGAGGTGGAGCTCAGTGTTGCATTAGTTTCCTATTGCTATGATAAGACACCATGATCAAGGCAATTTATAGAAGGAAAAGGTTATGTTGGCTTCAAGTTCCACAGGGATAAGAGTCCATTATGGAAGGGAGAGGAGGCATGGCAGCTTGATCAGAAAAGTTCTTACTCAAATCTTTAACAGCAAGCAGGAAGCAAAGAATGGATAGGAAATGGTACAAAACTACAAAGTTTTCTTTATTGTAAGTTACATGTGAGATGTAAAAATGAAAAGATGGCAGTTTGCCATCAGTAAGCTTAAGCTAGAATCTTTGTTACACTGCTTTGAGGCTGCTTTATCAAATGATTTAAAATTTTATAGTTTTGTATTTTATATTCAAGATGAGTTGGGAGTTTTGCTCCAAAGTAGAGTGTTGCCTAGCATGTGTCCAGCAGTATATCCCCCCCCCAAATACACACCGAAGTTAAAATTGATAACTACATATGAGAAGTATATAAAGCTTAAAAAGTATGTAAAAGGTTAAAGGAGGATACTGAAGTATTATGGTGACATCTGATTTCCATCTTACCTTTATTTTGTTTTACAAACAGACCCCAGAGAGCGAAGATGAGATTCTGGGCCAAAGGGAAACAAGGAGAGAAGAAGACTACTAGAATAAAACCAGCTCCCCAGGCAGAGGTCTCATCACTCTTTCCGGGCTCAGATGTGACACCTGCTCATCCATTTTCTGATGGTAAAAATGGACAAAGGGTGGAGCTTCTTAATTTCTGTTACTCCTTCTGAAAGTGTACTATGTCTTTCTTCTTCAGAATGACATTCCAGTTGGAATGATATTTCCTAAGATAGGACTAGTATTGGTAAGTGCTTCCTTAACAAAGCAAAGTGTACTCTACTTGTATGAGATGCTCCAAGAACATGTGGCAAAGAACAGTGAAGCACAGAGCAGTGAGACACAAGCACTTCAGTGATGATGAATCTTGGACTAGCCTGTTTTTCTAAATTGTAAAAGTTCGGCCTTGATTCATTTACTTATTAAATATATAATATTCACAGTAATTCATAACATTAGCTCATTATTGAATGCTATGTAAAACCATAATAAACATGTTATATATATATTAAATCTGTTGATTTTGAGAAAAGTTATTTGGGGTTGGGGGTTTAGCTCAATGACAGATTGCTTACGTAACACGCACAAAGCCCTAGGTTTGGTCCTCAGCTCTGAGAACGAAAAAAAAAAAGAACAATTATTTTGGTATTAGTACAATTGTTATCATGGCATATAGGTGAGAACACCAAAGTATAAGAAGTTATCTATTTACACATATTGAAATGAGAAGACATAAGATTTGGATTTGAGTTCAAGCATTTAAACTCCAGACTTGACATTGGTTCTTGTTTTGTTTTTTTCCCCTCTGTTTGTTTTAAGATAAACTCTCTGTAGTTTTGGCTGTCTTGGAACTTACTTTCTTTTTAAATTTTTGTTGATTCTTTGTGAGTTTCATATCATGCATCCCAGTCTAGCTCGTTTCTCCATCCCCTCATATCTGCCATTTGCCCTTGCAACTTCCCCCTACCTCCTCAATCAAACAAACAAAACAAAGCTTATACAATATCTCATCATGGATGTTGTAGTGTGTCACAGTGTGTCCTACATTATATTCCTCTGTCTACACACTTGAAAATGATCATTGCAGTAAGTCATTTGTTTGCTTCATGGTCTCTGGTTTCTTTGACACCATCAATATTGGATTATCACCAGGACTCCTCTTGGTTACCCTGATATTGCTGTGTGTCATGGAGATTCTGCAGCTTTAGATCAGCAGCACTTCCCCTTTTACACATCCCATCCATTTGCAGATGATTTTAGGGTGGGCCAACTCAAGAGCCCAGTATCTGGACTTGCGTGGTAGCTCTCTCTTATCCAGCACTGCTCTTGCTAGGCCACTGATGTGTGATCATCAGGAGGCAGGGTCAGCCCTCCTGCTCTTATGTTCTCAGGGCCTGCTCAGCCACACCCATATCTCCAGCTCCAGCTCCACTGTGCTATCCAATCAAGGTGTAGGACCCACTGTCCCAAGTGCTGCAGTTTATGAGGGTCTGAGACAACTCTCCTGCCTTACACCCTCAGGGGTGGTTCCCTGGAATGAGCCTTCACCACCAGGGCCAGCTCCACTGTGTTACACAGGCAAGGTGCAGGGTACTACAGCCACTGAGGTGACAGGGCTAGCTGTCCTGACTTGTTTCTTTTCCCTCCCTTCCTCTTCCCTTCCTTCTTCCCTTCCTTCTTTCTTTCTTCCCTCCCTCTCTTTCTTAAAACAGTCTTACACTATATCCCAATCTGGCCTTGAATTTGAGACAATCCTGCCCTGGTATCATAGGTGTCGAGATTATGTGCATGAGCTACCATGCTTGGTGCAGAGTCTCCATCTTAGCCATTGTAATACACATCAGCTATTTACTTTGTTAGTTACCTTCCTCATTGCTATGGCAAAATACTTTATCAATGCAATTTTAAAATGGAAGGTTTTATTTTGGTTTATAGTTTGAGGGCTTTGCAAGTCTAATCTATCTCTGAACTGTAATGGTCTGCATAGAATTTTATTCTCTAGTATGAAGAAATACAAACAAATATGGTGCTTTTCTCTGTATTATACATTACCTGCCCAGCTCCCTTTTAATGCAGTCTGGGACCCTAGCTCATGGAGTGATAACTACCTATATTTAGTTTAATAGTGGTCTTCCTACTCAACCCAATCTCAGTGATCCCTTCCAGTCATGCTCAGAGACTGCCTCCAATCAATCCAAAGTTATTTTAGAGCCTGTCAAGTTCACAGTATCAACTGTCACATATACTGCACAGTAATGCCTTGCATTCCATAAGATAGCCATTCTTTTGACTTTTAAGATGTAGCAGTAGCTGGGCAGTGGTGGTGCATGCCTATAATCCCAGCACTTGGGAGGCAGAGGCAGGCGGATTTCTGAGTTCCAGGACAGCCAGGACTATACAGAGAAAACCCTGTCTCGAAAAACCAGAAAAAAAAAAAAAAAAAAGATATAGCAGTAACACATTTGAAACCACTCAAGAGAAGCAATTAGCACTTGGAAGAATGGTAGAGATGAAATTAACCCCTCATTCCTTTGTTGCTTATTCTTCTTGTTCATCTTTGGGACTGAGGTTTTTACAATATTGATGGAAATTTTCAATATTTTTTTTAACTAAGTATATATTTTTACTTATTACTTACCTTATTTTGAATTGTAGAGTTAACTCAGTACCACCCAACGCCTCCTTTGAGTCCAGAACTGCCTGGGAGTTGTCGAAAAGAGTTCAAAGAAAATAAGGAACCTTCTCCAAAGGCAAAGCGCAAGAGAGGTGTGAAAATCAGCAGTGTGGCCTTGGACTCTATGCACTGGCAAAATGACTCTGTCCAAATCATAGCAAGTGCCAGTGATTTAAAAAGTATGGATGAGTTTCTTCTGAAAAAGGTACACTTTGCCTGCTGAGATTTGACTGAAGAGTGTTTATTATAGGATATGCTGTTACAGTAAGATAGGCTAGAATGTCTTCAGTAACTCAGCAGTGGGTTTGTTATCAAGACACTCAACGTGAGACAGGATTTTAGCTTCCTCTGATTTCCTGAGTGTCTGATATGAAGGTGAGGCTTATTGCACAATTGTAGCTGTTCTGTCAACTGTAGAGTCAAAATGTTAGAAGAGAAATTGGATGTGATAAAGTGCACTGTCTTTTTCTTAGGTACTTTAATGTCCATTGGCTTGTACTTTTAGAATCCTCACTGCTTAAGAGACATTTCAGCCACTGCGTTTGTATCTTTTTAATGAATAATTGTGTATAACAACCTTTTCTGTGATTGGTCCCTAGATAAATGACTTAGATAATGAAGACAGCAAGAAGGATACATTAGTGGATGTTGTATTTAAAAAAGCTCTGAAAGAATTTCGGCAGAATATCTTCAGCTCTTACTCGTCTGCATTGGCGGTAAGCTTAGGCCATGTTAGGAGTTACAGTGCGACATGGTTTATCATTTTAATAATCTATAAAGCCAGACTCAAGGGAACTTTTTTTTAGGACTACTTATCGTATTACTTCAACTGTTAGGTCTTTTACTGATATTTAATAGGTTTATCCTGCCTACACTTTATACTATGATGGGATTTTGCAGATGCTAGATAATGCCTTGAGTTGGCTCATTATAAGCTATATTAAGATTGTAATCTATATTCCCGAGTACAAGTTGAATCAGTCTTTAAAGACTATTTCTATAAAACTTAACAGTTTTTTTTCTTCTCATTAGATGGATGATGGGAAAAGCATCCGCTATAAAGACCTGTATGCGCTATTTGAACAGATTCTAGAAAAGACCATGAGGCTTGAGCAACGTGATTGGAATGAATCTCCAGTGAGAGTTTGGGTTAACACTTTTAAGGTGTTTTTAGATGAATACATGAATGAATTCAAGACTTCGGATAACACAGCCCCAAAGGTAAATGAGTTAGATTTATAGAATTACTAAATAAATTATGAATTTTTGGTAAGGAATCTTTTTAGTAAACATTTTTTTAAAATTAGTATTAATGTATTTTACTTGTGCAAAATAGGTTTCATTGTGATTTTTCTACATCTTTGCAGTGTATTTTTGATTATACTGTTCATGGTGACACATGACAGTAGTCAAAATACTGTAGAGGATGTGGTAGGAAGGTCATAGTTCAACAACAGCCTAGACTGTGACTGAGAGTTGAAACAATGTATTTCAGCAAAATATCACAGAGACCATACCAATTTATCATTACTTTAGATCCTCTAAACTCTGTTCTAGTATTTTTGCCCTGTATTTTCTCTGAATTTGCTTCATTGAACATGTCCTTCAGAATTAAAACATAATAGTGTGCCCTCAATATTACACTTCCAGTTTTTTTGCTTTGTTTTGTTTTGTTTTGTTTTTTCGAGACAGGGTTTCTCTGTATAGCCCTGGCTGTCCTGGAACTCACTCTGTAGACCAGGCTGGCCTCCAACTCAGAAATCTACACTTCCAGTTTTAATGGAGATTAATATATAAAATTGACTTATGAAAAATAATGGTTAAAGGTCAACTGCATTATATCACTTAGCTTTTACCTTAGAACCTACAAATTAGATCTCTCTTGAATTAGTTTTTAGGAAAAATGTACTTTCAGGGAAATATAAACATCAGTAATCTTAACCTTCACTTTTTGGTAAGATTTGGGAATTGTCCTGCTTGGTATTTGCTTTAAAGCTATCAAACATTTTGTAGTTGGGTAAGAGTTAGGAACAAAGCTTACTTGCTGAAAGCCTAGATATGAGCTCTAGTAACATAAAATGTGGTGGTACACATCATCATCCCAGCACTCTGGAAATAGAGGCAGACTGATCAGTTCAGGCTCATCCTCGGCAACACAGTGAGTTTGAAGCCAGCCTGGAAAACACTATATACTTTTAAGTTGAGTGTGGTGGCACATACTTTTATCTCATCACTCTGGAGACTAAAGACAGGAGGATAGAGTGGTTAAAGACAGCCTGTTTTATATAGAGAAATTCTAACTAAAAAAAAAAAATCCAAACAAAAAATGTGTGTGTTTTTTTTATTTTGTTTTTTTGGTTTTGGTTTTTTTTGTTTTTGTTTTTTTGAGACAGGGTTTCTCTGTATAGTCCTGGCTGTCCTGGACTCACTCTGTAGACCAGGCCTGCTTCTGCCTCCCAAGTCCTGCTATTAAAGGCGTGCGCCACCACCGCCCGGCAATGTGTGTGTGTTTTAAAGAAAGAGACAGCTGTCTAATCAAGGATTTTAGTATACTTCTTTTCATTATAACAGATGTAACACTTTATTATTTGTTCAAGAATGCCTTAGTGTTGATTATGCTTTTATTTTTACTTATTCTAGCTGATTAAAATTTTAAACCATTTCAAATCATTTTTAAGTAAACAAGTTCTAGAAATTCTTGTGTTGTAGGTATCAGGCTTGTGTTATGCAGATGATTCTTACTAGAGTTATACTGCTGCTTCGTAAATTGATGGTTTTTAAAGGGTAGGTCTGAGCTGTGCTGTTCTATGTCATCAGCAGATGCCGTCTGTCTACAGAGTTTTTCCGTGTTCCACATTCCCCCCTTTTATGTCTGTAGTGTATAGCAAACCTTTATAGTTGACCATAATTTGAATAATGATTAAAATGTCTAGTTACGGTGTTCCATTTAGAACTGACATTTAAAAGGTAACCAGTCTCTAAAAAGTTCATCCATTCTTCTGACTTCATTAGCACTTCATTTTACCAAACTTAAAATATTTTCTCAAATTTATTTCAGCTCTGCACAGTTCCTCTTCAAGAATAAGGAACTTTTTATTATCTGTTGAAGCTGTTCAAACATTTTCATAGAAGAGAATATGTTAGTCATTAATTGTAATTTGTGTTTCTCCTCGCCTCCTGCCAGGTCCTTAAAACAGAAAGAAAGAAAAGGAGGAAAAAGGAAACTGATTTGGTAAGTTACACCATTGGTATAATACTTTCCAGCTCACTAGGTTGAAGCAGATCCTTTGTTCCAATGGACAGATTTAGTAGTAAGTTTACCAGATCCCAGGGCATACTCACATGCCTTTAAAAAAGTTAGGATGACAATGGACCTGAAGTCTCATGAACACATACTTTCATTCTTCACATGTAGCATACCAATTTTCTCAGCACCATTCAAATTTATTAGGGCTATAATTCAATACAGAAAACCAACTTAAAAATGAGTAAATGCTGAATAACCCATCAATGAAGTACAAATGACAAGCAGACACATGAAAAATGTTAGACATCATTAGACATGAGGGAAATACAAATTAAAATCACAATAGGGCTACACAACTAAAAGAATGTCTGCAACAAAAAGATACACAGTAACATAGGGTGGTAAAAGTGTTGAGATTAAAATTCTGAAGATTACTATACAAAAGAGAAATCATAGCATATATCCATAAACCAACCCCAAATCCTATCAAACAGTAAATAAATTGTGAAGGAAAAGGTTAGGGCTATAACTCAGTGGTAGAATAATTACCTAGCATGGCCAAAGTCCTCAGCATAATCCCCCACAAAGTGATAAGTAATTCTACTGAATACTCAATGTAGCTGACTACTGATACAACATTATGGATGAACCTCAAGAATATCATGCTAAGAAAACAAAAGCAAAACCAAGAAATTATACAATTCCACTTTCATGAGATGTTGTTCACAAAGAGCTAAACCATAGAAATAGTAGACACGTTAGAAAACATTTTGAGAAATTCCATTTTAGAAATGTGTTCATGAGAGTATGTGTTCACTCAGTAAATTATTTCAAAAATTAAAAACTAAAACAAGATATTTGCAAATTAATAGTCAGCTGAAATTTCTCAACAAAAATAAAGAAGTAAAAAGGTTAACACACGAAAAATATTCAACACCCTTATTAGTCATCAGGTCAGGGAAATACAGCTTAAAAGTACTTTGAGATTCTACTTCAACCCATTTCTAATGGCTGTTATTAAGTGAGGATATGTGCAAAGAGGAGGATCTCTTGTTTACTTCTTGTGAAAATGTAAGCTGGTACAGCCACGATGGAAATCAGTATGGTATAATTCCTCAAAAGGAGTTAGCTGTGTCTTAGTTTGGGTTTTATTTCTATAAGGAGACACCATGACCATGGCAACTCTTATAAAGAAAAACTTAATTGGGGCTGACTTCTACTTTCAAAGGTTTAGACCATTATCTTCATGGCAGGAAACAGTGGTGTGCAGGCAGACCTGGTGTTGGAAAAGAAGCTTGATCCACCAGCAGCAGAAAGAGACTGTGCCATACTGGACATAGCTTGAGCATAGGAAATCTCAAAGCCTGCCTCCAGAGTGACACTCTTCCTCCAACAGGGCCACACCTCTTAATAAGTGCCATTTATTATGGGTCAAGCATTCAAACACATGAGTCTTGTGGGGGCCATACATTTTCAAACCACTACACCATATAATCTGGCTGTGTCTGTTTTGGGTATATAATTAAAAGATTTAATATGGCATACCACAGAGATACTTGTCCAGCCACGATTATAATGATTCACAATTTTAAGATCTGAAGCCAGTTACATGTTCAACAAACAGACACTAATGGTAAAGAAAATGCTACATATAATCATGAAATTTTATATGATTGAAAAGAATGGAATTGTAATATTGGCAGTCAGATGTATGAAACTGCCATACTAAGTGAAATAAGTGGGTCTGAAACCAGTTTCACAGGTTTTATCTCATGTAGCCTATAGATGTAAATTTTTATATGTATAAATATATATATACAACATGAAAGTAGAAAGTGAATTGTGAGAATGAAGTTCAAAATTGAGAGGAACAAGAGAGTTATGTATGTGTTGTGAAAGCAAGACAGGGAACTAGTTCAGTGGAAGGAAAGCAGGAGGAACACCAAGGCATGGGGAGTGGCCTTTAATCCTAGCACTTGGGAGACACAGAAAAGTGGGCCTCAGAGTTGAAAGTCAGCCTAATCTACACAGGGGTTTCCAAGTCAACCAGGGCTACATAATGAGGCAGTGTCTCAGACAAATAAACAGATATCTATGCATTGATAATGTCACAATGAAAACATGTTCTTTTTTATGGTAAGCAAAAAAGTTGACTAGGAGAAGAAAAAAACATAAAAATTATTATTTATGTTAATACATAATGAGCTTATTTTTCCAGCTTTTGTTTCTAAATAACAATAGGTATAACTCATAAAAACAGAAGCCTTTTATGGTCATGGTTGATTTTCAATAATGTAAAACATTCCTGGAAGTGAAAAACAAACATTTTAGAACTGCTGCTTTCGGCCAGGCGGTGGTGGCGCATGCCTTTAATCCCAGCACTTGGGAGGCAGAGGCAGGTGGATTTCTGAGTTTGAGGCCAGCGTGGTCTACAGAGTGAGTTCCAGGACAGCCAAGGCTAAACAGAGAAACCCTGTCTCAAAAAAACCAAAAAAAAAAAAAAAAAGAAGTGCTGCTTTCAATTTACCTTGCAACTGAGTCATAGACAGCCATCACCTAACTTATTGAGTTGCATTGTTTTTAATACTGATAATATCTACATTGTTAGTTAACTTTAGGACAGACTATATTTTATTTTCATTATTTCTTGGAGGATCATAATTATCTACCAGTGAAGTCTTAGCAAGAGGTTGGAGGATTTCCCATTTACCAACCATTGTTAGGGAAGCATTTACTTCACTGGCTATAGTATAAATAGTGAAATTTCTTCATTCAGGTGGAAGAGCACAATGGCCACATCTTTAAGGCCACCCAGTATAGCATCCCTACATACTGTGAATACTGTTCTTCCTTGATATGGATAATGGACAGAGCCTCTGTTTGCAAGTGTAAGTACACATCTCTAAGGGAAAAGCTTTCATTGCCCTCTCTTGTGTTTACTTGTCTGCAAAACTAGTACCATATACATGCAAGTTCTATACCTACTTAGAATAATAGTTAAGCTCTCTTGAACCATAATTGCAGTACTTCTTAGTGTTTAAGCAGCTGAATTTTGGAAAACACTTTGCTAGTTAGCCCTTTGTGAGTTTAGCACAGTGATTTATACCCTTGTTTTAAAGCAGTCTTTCAAATGAATTTCAGGTTTATGCCACCCTGAACTTGCTCTGGGCAGGCTGTCATGATTGCCTTCAATGTCTTCAAGGATTCCTTCCTATGGTTCCAGTGCAAATTTAACATCTTCTTTTTAATGGTGCTAAAACACTATAGCAGCCAATGTCTTTTTATCCATATGTATGTGTCCCTTGCCTGAGCAAACTGAATATGTATTTAATTTTCAAGTTATCATTATAAAATTTGCTAAGTGTAGCCAGCAATAACCACATTACAATCTGGATGCTGTATTCTCTTGAAATTTCTCCCACCACATTATTTAGCCCTTTAATTCAGCCTCACTCAGATTTTCAGAACCTAGTTCAATGTAGATTTTTTTTTTGCCAGAAAATATAAATGACCTATACTCCAATTCTCTATAGGGTCATTGTTCGCACATGGAGCTTATGAGCCTGGCCTTCCACTGTCCCCATCCTTAGCAGTCTGGCTTTCCAGCCTCCTTCCACAATCAAGATCTGTTTGCAGCACTCTAGGACTAGGGCATTTCTTGATAATAATCCCTTCTTTGAAAAAAAAAAAATCCCTTCTTTGCCTGTAGTTATAATTCTTAATTGAGATTTCTGGGACTTTAACAGGTTTTAGAGCACCTGGGAAGACATACATACTAATTTGTGAATCAAACTATAAAGATAGATAAATAACATGTTGGAATTGAGTGTGTGGGTAGGAGATATGAGTGCAGTAGCAAGACAGGCACCCTAGAAAGAAGAGAAAGCTTGTTCATTAACATTGACTGATAATGTTGGGCAGGTTTTCAACATCATTTCCCTTAATAGAGGTTACCACAGAACAAACAAAATGTGTTTAATTATCTTAAAGCAGAGTCAGCCTTAAAAAACAAAGTTGTGAACTTGGTAAGTTCTTGCTATTGATTTGCATACTAAAGTTACTGTATGCTTAACCTGTTTTCCAGTGTGTAAGTACGCTTGCCATAAGAAGTGCTGTCTGAAAACCACAGCCAAGTGTTCTAAGAAGGTAAGGCATTACTGCCCCTTAGTAGTACACAGTGTATCTGCAGGTCTTCCCCCCCCCCCCATGTGGAAAGTAGTTGGGGCTTCTTTAGTAGCTTTATAATACAGTGTGTTTTCAAACTTCATGACCTCAAATCACATTGAGAAGTATGTTTTATGTCACAATCCAATATACATGTGTGGAGATATATATATATAGCTGAATTAATTTTCTTCAAACCTTTTATCTTGACTTTATGTAAGCTTCTAAGTTGTTGAGTTAAGCATTCATAAGTTCTTCTGAGGAATTATCTTTAATGTTCACTATTAACATTTAACCATGAACAACAGTGTATACTATAAGAGCTGGTATTTTTGAATACCTACTTGTATTTGTATACTTAAGTCTAAAAAGTACTAAACATGTATCTTTAAGGAAACAACCTTTTTGTCGTTTTTGGTTTTGGTATTTTGAGACAAGGTCTTTCTATTTTGCATCACTGGCTGTCTTAGACCAGACTGGCTTTGAACTCACAGGATCCACCTGCCTTTGCCTCTGGCATGCCAGGATTAAAAGCATGAGCCACCATGCCAGACCATTTTTAAGAAATTGTTAGTGACTGGTAATGGGAAGGCTCAGCTCACCTTGGATGGGGCTAACCTTGGACAAGTAGTGTCCTGAGTTTTGTAAGAAAGCAGGCTGAGCAAGCCATGAGAGAAGTAAGCCAGTAAGCAGTGTTCCTCCATTACTACTTCCTCAGATCCTGCCTTGAGTTCTTGCCGTAACTTTCTTTGATGGTGGACTATGATGTGGAAGTTCAGACAGAATAAACCCTTTCCCCACTAGTTTCTTTGCTCATGGTGTTTTATTACAGCAATAGAAACCTAACAAAGAAAACAACCACCAAAGAGTATTCTATGTAGAGATCTTATATACAAAAGTCAGAGAAGATGCTGACATTTCAGCAGTCTCTTAGGACTATAGAAGGTGAGAAAGAGTTCCATACTGTCAAGATGTGAACCACCATGGTTTGTTTGTTCATTAGAGGAAGAAGCCTAAATTTAGAAATATTTTATTTCAGGACTTTTTTTTTTTTTTTTTTAACTTCCAAGCTATTTAGCATAGATGGCTAAGAAACTAATTAGAATAGGATTTTCCAGAGTCTCAGTGCTCCGGAGAGAAAAAAAAAAATTAAATTTTAGGATTAGTAATCAAAGAGAAATCAGTTCTCCAGAGTCTCAGTGAGAGCCATGTCAAGAAATACACCCTATGAATGGGAATGAATCATTGATAGACTGAGCTTAACAAATTTACCAGTTAGCTTTGAGGTGGTCCTTAAGTTATTACTACCTTAGATTATGGTGCTACCTATCTCCTTATTGTGACCACTCACAAGAGAGGACGTCACTCAGCACTATTACAAGTTTTTTCAAATAGCATCCCAGACACAAGGAATTAGACAACTTAGTACATAATAAAATAGATTTCAATAGTTATGAAGTATTAGGTATATAGCTTTAAACTTTAATGGATATATTTAAATACTGGATAAAAAGATGGAGTTCACAAATGAATTAAAATATATTAAGTATAGATTTTAACAGAATCAAGTGGAGATTCTAAAGAAAAGTACAGTTGAAATTTGAAACTTATTTAGCAGCCTACACAGAAGGGAAGGTTAGTGAGCTGAAAGCTTACACATACAAAATATCCAGGCTGGGAGAATAGTAAAAAGAATGGAAAAATATAGAAATGTAAGGGGTAAGATGAGGTGCTATGTGTGGTTATATGTATGTGGAGAGCATTACAGTCTCTCACTAAATTTGGAGCTTACAGACCCAGCAGGTATTTGCCCAAGGAAGTCTTTTTCTCTGCCCCCTGGTATTTTAGGCAGGCCACCATACCCATCTAGCTTTTGCATGGGTTCTTGGGATCTGAACTTCATTGTACATGCTTGTACTTTACAAGTACTCTGTTCATTTGACAATCTCCCCAGATCCTGTTTTTTATTGGTTTGTTTTTATTTTTGAGACAGGGTCTCTATTAGCCTAAGTTGGTCTCCAACTCACTACATTAGCCAAGGGTGATCTTGAATTGCAGGTTCCAGGTCCTCCTATCTTCATCTCCTAAGTACTGAAATTACAAATCTATACCACCTTGCTCAGTTTATGAAATATGTATGTGTGTATAGATATATATATCTATACATATATATACATACACAGACATATGAAAATCTAAGAAGAAAGAAAAACCAAAGCAGACACAACATTTTAGGAGATACTGAGCAGCACATCTTATAAGGGCTTAAAAGCATTGAACTGAGACGTGTGAGCAGACTCCTGTGACCTAGCCAGCACTTAGGAGGCAGAGGTAGGCAGATCTCTGTGCATTAAAGGCCAGCCTGTTTTACATAGTAAGTTCCAGGACAGCCAAAGCTACAAACCAATATACATAAAGTGTAAAGCACTTTTAACATAAAATAGGATAAATACAAAGAAAGCAACAGTTCAGTACTCCAAACAAAAGTATCGTTTCTTAAAATAATTATCCAAAGAAGCAATGAAATAAAGCCCAATTAATTTCTGAACAGAAATAATGAAAGCCAGTGGATAATAGTGAGGTATCTTAAGTGTTCCAAGAAAAGAGAACCACCTGAAGTTTTTCAGCATACTCAATGGTACTGTTCAGAAGTGAAAATGTTAAGCCTGTCAGTGATGTAATGCCTTTCTAATGTGTATAAAGCCTTGGGTTTTGTCATTCGGTACTGAAGGCAAAAAATGAAAGTGTTGAGAAGACGTATTTAGACAAATAAAAACATACACTTCAGCCCTACAGACTTGTACTAACAGATTACAATACAAATGGAAAAATACTTTAAATATTTTTAACTAATGATAACCCTGTGACTTAGAGAAAATAGTGAGGAAATTTTACAGATTTAAATCCATACACTAAAAGTATTGTTAGAAGTGACTAAAATTCCAGATCATGGAGGAAAATGCAAAAGCTCAGCAATTTATACTCAAAAGGAGCAGAAGAAGTAATAGTAAAGAGAAATCAAAGCTGTCTATACAATATAAAAACTTACAAAACAAACAACAAAAATACCTACAAAACAAAATTTTGGCTTCTGGAAAGACTATTGTGTGGGTGGGAATAGCCTGTTTCACATGCTGTTACACACATGTGGAATTCAGAGAACAATTTGCATGTACCAGTCCTAGTTCAACTCAGGTTCAATTTAGCAAGTGCCTTTCCCCTCTGCCCTCTTGTAAGCCTCAAGAATGTTTAGAGTTTTGGGGCATGTTTGTTTCAGGTTACTTGTGTTCAATCCTGGCTGCACTTCAAGTTGCAGTTTTCAGCTATTAACTTTTTGATGCTGTAGGAAGAGCCTTACTTAACATATTAAAAGATGATAAGTATATGTATGATGCATGTGTCATATCAATAGCAAAACTTTTGGTTAACATTTATTTTTGCTTAAATCTTTTCAGTAATCATTATTACATTTTTCTTTAATAAATTATTATTTGCTCCATACCAGGTGTTACCATGCCATATATACTTAGAAACGAAGTAGACTATAATAGTTTATTGCAAAAGTTTAGCCAAGTTGATGGAGTGAAAGTACTAACATTTAATATGCATCCTTTAAATGTTCTAAATATTCTACCTTAGACCTAGTAGTAGTATTAGAGATGTTATTTGATACTGGTTTAACATCCTTCAAATTAAATTCTGAGAATTAACTGCTGACATGCAAAATGTATAGATGGATGATAAAAAAAACTGACTCGTGTTGTGGCTGTTTAAAGTTCTCCACTAGTGTCTCTTAGCTGTCAGAATAAAGTCCAAGTACACTTTATAACCTTTGCCTAGCTTTTTCTTCATTCTTAGTTTAGCCATACCTAATGACTTAGTATCACAGATTCCATGGCTCTGTGTTTCCTGAGCCTCTCCTGCTTTCTTAGGTATCATCTGCTTCTTAACATCAGTGTTAAACATCAGATCTTTTTTGAGGTCCTTAGTTGCTATTTTGGTGGTGGTGGTGGTTTTGGTGGTTGGTTTTAATTTGGGTTTGGTTTTTCTGAGATAGAGTCTCATTTATCTCAGACTAGCCTGGAACTCTGTATAGCCTAGGATGAATTGGAACTTCTGAGTCTCCTGCTGCTTCTTCTCAAGTGCTGGAGGTCAAACATAGGGCTGCAAGCAAGTTAGGCCAGTACTCTGCCAACCGAGCTACTGCCCAGTCCAGATTTTCCTGTTTTATATTCTGTGTTTTAAGTGCCGAGTAAATCTGTCATTTTACTTATTTCCACATGCTAATTAATGTAGTATCTTAGCATTAGTTTTAAGGGAAATTTTCTCTCTTACTTTTGTTTCCCTGGTACCTAGATCATAATGACAAATGTATCAATTAAGATGAGAAATCAAAATCAATTCAAGGCCTTAAGTATCAGTCTCAACAATGCATGTACTTTACTTGTGTCTATACTAGCTAGCCACTGAAAATGTCTGAGGATAGTAAGGGAGATATCATGTATAGGATATGTTAAAGGGGGAGAAAATTCATATGAGGAGACTAGTCTTGATACTGTTAGAGTAGTATAAATGAGTAGTACCATAGGCTGAAAGAGGGTGACTAGACACAACTGAGAAGTGAAAGTGTAGAGGGTAGGCTGAGTGATTAAAAGCTTGCCGACTGGTTGGGAGATGAAGGTTGAAGGTGACTAATAGGCTAGAGGAGGCAGATAAAAGAGACAAAAAGAAAGATTTAGATAAATAGTTCCTAGAGATCTAGAAGTTAGCATTTTTGTATGTGACTTACTTAAATTTTCTCAATAATAAGCTATTGCATTGCAGACACTTGAACTAGCTAATCATGTGTATTAGGTATACCACTAAAGTGATTGTGGGCTAGACCATGACCCTTTGCTTAAAAAGTAGCTGCAGGTCAGGTTTTTAATAAAGTTTTACCCTTGAAATGGCAAAATATTCTTGTGTTTCAGAAATTACTGAGAAGTTAATTCATTAAAAAAATTCAGTGATTTTTTTCCCCAAAATACATGGTAAATATTCAAGGTTTGGTTGTTTGTTTGTTTGTTTCTTTTAATATACAAAACCAAACTCTTCTCCTACACTCAACATCAGCATTTGCTGGAATTGATTTTCTATAGGAACCAAGTAGCAGCCCATTGCCACTGCCTCTAGTCTTGTTTTCTGTGTTGATTTTCAGCAGATGATTGAAACTGTTAGCACATCAATTTGTACTTTTTAAACCGTAATTCCCTTTCCTCCCAATACCTAGGGTTATCTGCATAAAACTAGAAAAATAAGCATGTTCTACAGTGTTTGAATGAATTTAGAAACAAAATTCATCTTTCATTTAGTATGATCCAGAGCTGTCATCTCGGCAATTTGGGGTTGAGCTGTCCCGCTTGACTAGTGAAGACCGAGCTGTTCCTTTAGTGGTAGAAAAGCTCATAAACTACATTGAAATGCATGGACTTTACACTGAAGGTATTTACCGAAAGTCTGGTTCAACTAATAAAATCAAGGAGCTTCGACAAGGTCTAGATACAGGTAAGATAGTATGCCCTGAATCAAGATGTAATACTTTTATTTTAAAAGTTATTTCAGTTTTATATACTGCTCCTCTAAATGTAGGGCCAGAATGTTTTGGGGGTACGTCTTTGCCATTTTTGAGTCTTTGGCTATATTTAGTAAATTCATCTTAGATGTATCGACAGTATCAATTATAGAAGCTATTGTTAGGTACTTGAAAAAGATCTTAATCTATTTAACAGACTAATTAGATCCTGATATCCTTAACTTATGAAGAGGAAAATATAGTTTCAGAGAAATTAATAGAATGTTGATCCACGGCAACAAAGATTCTCAGAAACAGTTTTGAGAACTCAGGGACATCATTTATCTGCATTTACAGATAAGGAGTCAGGCTGACAGAGGAATTCATCTAACTACTTATTCCTAACCAGTGACCATGTTGGAATTTAATCCTGTGTTCTCTGAATCCATAATTTAAAGTGTTGCCTGTTAGTCTTCACTGTTCTGACTACAGACCGGATTCTTTGTAGTAGATTTTCCTGCTTGCCCATGTACATTGAGGATTTAGTTATGAGTGTAACTATAGGTTTACTTTGTAAAGTGTACTGTTTAAATCTTTTGTATGTTTGCTTTGTTACCTAACTTAGTCTCAGAGTACATACAAGGGCTTGCCTTTGGTTTCATTAACCAAATATATTCTTTATCATTGTTAGAAGAAAATAGTTCTTTTTAAACTAAACTTAGATACAAAAGTTGTCTTTGAATAACTAAGAACCCCAATGGTTTTTCTGACCATCAGTGAGAAATGAATTATGAAAATAACAAGAAATGCCTGATAAAACTTGATAAATTCTGACAGAGAACTTTGTGTACTCTAGTTTGGGGCATTTGTCAGGTTTGGCTCACTCTTGAACTGTACAACAGCAAAACAGGATGAAGATGGTTCCATCACATTTTCCTGCCTTATCATCTCTGAGAATGACTTAAAGTCAGCCTTTCATTTAGTCCCCTTGGACTTCTGAAGCACTGGCACTCAAGAGTGTGGTACATAATCCAATCTACAAGACAGGGACACAAATCAAAAGCAAGCACATAGACAGTTCTGCAGCAGTTTGATTCTTCCTTCATGAAAGCATGATCTTTTACATTTGTGTTCACAATGTATTTAGAAAACAGAGAAACCAACACTATTCTTTCATAGTTAGAAGTGGCAATTCCAAGCATGGAATGAAATTGTAGAAAGTATACATTGTTTAATTATGAAATATGAAGGATTCTTTTAGTAGGTTTACTTTGTGAAGTGTACTGTTTAAATCTTTTGCATGTTTGCTTTGTTACCTAACTCTTATCTCTAAATAGATGCTGAAAGTGTAAACCTCGATGACTATAACATACATGTCATTGCAAGTGTATTCAAACAATGGCTTCGGGATTTGCCCAATCCACTCATGACTTTTGAACTCTATGAAGAATTCCTTCGAGCTATGGGTAAGGACAAGCTTCTTAGATTTAAAGAAAGGCCTATACTTGATAAAGCAATGCCATGTGTTGTATTCATTATTAAGGCCTCCTATAGTAGATTAGCCTTTTAGGGTCCTAAATTAAGCTTGTGACAGTACAAAACTGCCAGTGTATTATTACCTATTCAAATGTTGACTTTTTATAGACTCTTCTAAAAGTTTCTGAATAAGCCACTTTGTTGCTTCTTAAATAACTGAACGATATGGGTATCAAAAAGTAAACTATCAAGGAGGAGATTTTAGGGTAGGTCAAAATATTCATTCAGTTGTAAATCTAAGCAAGACCCATGTCAGTAGCTAACTGTCTTGTTGGGCTCTTTGCTTTAGCTGTGTAGTATATTGGTAAAAGTTTGTGTAGAGGTATTTAGGACCTCAGGTTTTATAATTATGTAGAACAGTTGGTTAATTTTAACGAGAAACTAGTCTGTCACATAATGACTAAAATACTAGAACACCCGTGTCCTTGCTATCATCAAGGGCTGCTGGGGAACAAACTCAAGTTTGGGAATTCAAATACAGGGAGCCAATAGCTTAGAACCATGGTTCTGCCTCCCCAGGCTGGAGCCATCATTCTCTGCTATAGAGTCTCTATCCAGGAAGGAGACACAGCATGTAATAGGGATATTCAGTAAAACTTGCTATTTTTACCGTTTTTCTTAGGCCTTCAGGAAAGGAAGGAGACAATCCGTGGTGTGTACTCTGTAATTGATCAGCTCTCCCGAACTCATCTCAATACACTGGAACGCCTTATCTTTCATCTAGTTAGGTAACTTATTCAAGACAGGTTCTTACTACTACGTATCTCTGCTTGTCTTGGAAATCACTATCTAGATCAGTCTGGACTTGAATTCATAGCTATCTTTCTGCCTCTACTTCGCAAGTGCTAGGATTAAGAGCATGTACCAATATGCTTGATCTTTTGGGGGGTGTGGTCAGGATTCCATTTAAATGAAGAACTTGAATATATAAAGACACTGCCTTGCCTAGGAATGTAGATTAGCAATGTAGTTCTTACCTAGCATGCACAAAGCCCTTGGTTTGCTCTTTAACAATGCTTAAAAAACAACACTTCTCATCTCCAATGAAACACCTCTCTGCCTTTCTATACTTTGTGTTGTAAATAGGGGAAGGGTAGTGGTGGTTAGGATTCCTTCAAGCAGAAATCTGCTAAATTGAATACTGTTAGAGTAATACATGTAGCAGCTCACACCTCATGGTGGCACCAAGTAATGGCCATTTTGACATTTGAACTGGAAGAGTTTTTGTCTCTGGATATAACCTACTCTGTGAGAGTTGGGTTCAGATTATACTCAGGAATTGACTGACTAGAGGCTTAAGGAGTAGATATCTTTCCCTGTATAAATATTTGAAGTGGTTGGGAATATAACCCTCTTTCTGGTCCGATGTGAGGTATGTTTTGGAAATCCCTTAAAATATCTACTCTAGGGGTTAGAGAGATGGTTCAGAGGTTAATAGCATTGGCTGCTCTTCCAGAGAACATGAATTCAATTCCAGGTATCCACATAGTAGTTCACAGCTGTCTATAACTCCAGTTCCAGGGGATCTGACAGTGTCACACAGACATACATGCAGGCAAAATGCATACCAATGCACATAAAATAAAAGTTTCTTATTTTTTTAAAAATTAAGAAAAAAACCCACACAACTCTGCATCTGCAGACATGTTATAATGTTGGTCTT
>JADRCD010224842.1:18984-37884 GCA_019843815.1 Montemys delectorum | reverse complement strand
CATATATATTCATAACCAAGCAACTTCTTATAGATTGACAAAGTATAAGCAAGCAAGGTAGTTTTCTCAGCCAGTTTCTCTCACTGGCAGGCAGCAATTTGCAGTTACAAAGAAAGAAGTAATTATTATTTATCTTTAAAAGTGAATCTTGTAAGAATCTTAAAAGAATCAGAAATCTAAACATTTATATAAAAATCAGTCATATCTACATTAAATCCTCAACATATATATCTACTCATCAGTAATTCTTAATAAATCATATGAGGAGGCTGAGGGCAACAATAGGTACAAGAAGTCAGTCATCTCCAATGCAGCCTCAGTGAGAGTCACACCAGCCAGTGCTGCCATTGCTCTTGCTCCCTGACCATAAAGGGTGCCTAGCTTAACTAATAACAGTGTGCCTTTATCAATTTCATATTGTTCCTTAAGATTTTCTACGTAAGAGCCAGCAGTAAAAACATCTCAGCCTAGCGCCATTAACAATTTTCTTTTTCCAAATGATTTCTAAGGGTGGACATCTCCATCTCTAAGTTCCTCTCTAGGTGGTGATAGGATGGTAATCTGCCCAGCAGCAATGCCAGGAAGAGAGCAAACATTAGTAATATTGTGAGCGACAGAGGTACTGTCCAGTGAGGGACTTGAAACCTCCTTAAAGTTTTCATACAGTTTCTAGACTAAGAGGAGTGTGAGGGCAGTAAGCAGAGAACTCCATAACAGCATGAAACCCTCAGAACACGTGGTCCTCAGGGTTGTGCCACACCGAGGCCCACCCAGGTGGCCGTGATAACCTGTGGACTACATTGTATGAGTTCTAAAGCCGTTTGCAGTTCCTCCTGCATGGCCCTCTGCAGTCCATGACTGAGCACACAACAGCTAAGATTTAGTTTATGACACTGGTGGTAAATGTCTCTAGTCTTGGCCAGGCATCCTTATCCACCATTCTGTGCTGATAGATTTGACCTATGTATACCCAAAGCCAAACATATGGGATTTGTATGACTTGAAACTCACAAGCACCATCCATGGTGAAGTATTCTGACTTGGCATCAGGCTGCAGGGATCATGTGGAGAGACTTCCATCTTTGGGTGGATTGCTAATTCTTAGGACTCCTTTGGAAAAAGAAAATGTGTGGTTATCTTGGTATGGAAGAGATTGCTGCTCTGCAGGATTGATGTCCTTGAGACTCTAGAAGACATGAAAAAGGATGTTCCTACACAGATCAGAGATATCAGCAAGGGCTTGGAGACCAGGGGGGGCGGGAAGAGTTCCATGGAATAGTACTCATTTTCTCTTGCAGGGGGCTTCTTGCTTCTTTTTCCAGTGTTGATGGGCATAAGCTGTCTGTGGTAGTTGATGGAAAAGACAAGACACCTCCCACACCAGCACTGCTGTTGTGGAAGTTGTCTTGCCAGAATGGCCACAATGAGGCCATATACAATGCTGCTGCTCTGAGTTCTCAACTGAATTTGGCTGGTGGATTCTTGTAAGAGATTTGAGCAGCTGACCTTCAGTCTCCCAGAATCCCACAGGCTGCTTTCTTGTATGTGGTATGCTGTCAAGCATGGGAACTGGAATCCTGTTTTACCTCCTGAATTTGTAATGGGAGAGAGCATCAGTCAGTAATAGAAGGCCACAAAGCCAGTGGGAATTCCTGTTACCCACCCCTCTCATTGCCTTCAAGGCAGGAGACATACATTATTGGCATCTACCCTGACACTTGGTCCTGCCCTAGGAGTCTTGGAAGCAGGTGAGGCTGAGGGCAGAGTAGAAGGCATGGCTCACTGTGAGGGCTTCTATGCAGTTAGCAGGTCGTGGGTATTATCTACTGCCAAACTCTAGATGAGGGAGCTACTTTGAAGAGTTTTCTTTCTCGGGAGGTGAAGGAACGGTTCCCTCTTTTTTTGCCCCGTGCTGTGTCATTGCTGTCACAGTGTCTCAGAATTCACCTTCCCCAAAGAGAGCAAGCCCAGCAAGCAATGGAAAGATGGAACTTGCTGCATGCCTGTGGTTCCCACGGATCCAACTTGATTCCTAGTCTGCCCAAAGTAGGACATTCTGGTGGAGAAAGAACTTCCAAAGAGAAAGTGCAGTTAGGACTGAGAGCCCTGTCCAGCAGGTGACTGTGAGATGGCCCCAGTAAGGGTCCTCTGGGGACTCTGAAAAGCCCCAGTCAAGGATTGCTGGGGGAGTGTTCAAGCAAGGAGCCTTGATCATAGCAGTAGGCAGAATGTTTGCCAGTACAGAGGTACAGAGTGCCAAGCTCTCTTGGAAAGTGCTCCTCTGTCCCATGATGTTATGAAATGGCCAGACTTCTAGCTTTTTCTGACTCTTTTTTAAAAATATTTTAAATATTTTATTGGCTTTTTAAGATTTTTGTTATATATGTAATATATAATAAATATATATAAATATAAACATAATATATGCATGCACACCAGAAGAAGGAATCAGATTCCAATACAGATGGTTGTGAGCCACCATGTGGGTGCTGAGAAGTGAACTCAAGACCTGGAAGAGCAGCCAGTGCTCTTAACCACTGGGTAACTTAACTCTCCAGCCTGATTCTACTCTTTTCAGCAGTACCTGACATTTGCCAAGAATTGACCAGAACAGCCCCTGGTTTGCATAGAACGGCGGTCCTTATCCTTCCCAACGCTGAGACCCTTTAATGCAGCTCCTCATGTTGTGGTGACCTCAATCATAAAATTATTTTACTGCTGCTTCGTAACTATAATTTTGCTACTGTTATGAATCATAACATCTGTGTTTTCCTACGATCCTAGGTGACCCCTGTGAAAGAAAGGGTTGTTTGACACACTCCCAAAGGGGTCATGACCTACACATGTTGAGAACTGCTAGCCTAGAGGAATGAGGCCATGAGGGTAGGCATTCTAACACCGGGACTCCTCCCTTTTCTGTACAGACAGAGAACATTGCAGCCTGCACTGTCAAGGCTGACTGTTATTATCCACATGTAATGGACACGTCTTCCAGGCTCTGTAATTAGCTGTGGTTTCTGCTGGGCTGTGAATTTGGTTGCTAAGTAAACATCTGCACTCTGAGCCAAGCAACCATGTGTTCCTCCTCCACTGGGTGTTCTATCTGCCTTTCCCAATCACTGACCTTTCCCAATCACATGGAGCCTGCTGATTCAGACTGGCTGGTGAGCCCTGCGATCTGCCTGCCTCTGCCTCCAGAGCTGGGATTAGAGAGAAGTTTTTTTTTCACATCAATGCTGGGCATGAACACAAGTCCTCATGCAGCACAGCAAGCATGTCATCCATGGAGTAAAGGGCACCTAGCCCCCCTTTTTCCTTTTTATTCAGTCTAGGACTCCAATCTATAGCATGATATAGACACATTTGAGTCATCCCTCCCCTGCTAAGCCTTCCTGGAATGCCCTCCCATACATGCCCCAGGGTGACAGAATTTTATGTGAATTTCCATTTAGGCCAGTGATTTTGAAATAATTCAAGATACACTCTTTAGGATCATAGAAATTTTAAAGATTTCTGGAAAAGTACAAGACATTGTTTTGCTTGATTAACAAATATTAACTGATAACTGGGATAACTTGGTGATGAAGAATCTGGGTCTCTGCTCTCACAGCTCAGTGTCTGGGGACAGGAACAAAGTGGGGGGAGAAAGCCTGCAGCTCTGCTGAGAGGAGAGGAGGAGGAGGAGGAGCCCACGGCTCTGCAGTGAGGGGATGAGGAGCCTGTGGCTCTCTGGTAAAAAGCATCATACCACAGCACTCCCCACCCCAGGCTTGCCAGCTGTTTATCAGCACAGCAGGATCTACAGCAGTGAGCCTTGGAGAGAACAAAGAGGGGGTCAATCATCTCTGTTCAGTGAATTGTTTCACAGATAAGAAAACAGAAGCATAGGAAAAAACTGCTTTCTGTGAATCAGATCCCTACCCAGCTGACCTGGCACTCCTGGGTGTCTGGCTCATTCCTGAGTTAAGCAGTGATTTTGAGTTCCCAGGTGCAGCCGGACTTCTTAAACTTTCTTTCATAGAACAAAGTAGGCAGTGAATAAATAATGGTTGATGGTCTTCAGTCTATTGTCAAGGATGCCCTGTAGTGTAGAAGGATGACCTTTGTACATTTCGTCATGGCAGATATGGAGCTCATTTTGGAGTTACTAAAATTTTCAAATTACTGTGAGAATTAAAATCGAACAATTCCATAATGAATTAGTCTCAGTAGCAAACCTCAAGATAATCCAAAATGTTAACAGGTCTTTACTAACCAGTCAGGTTTGAAAACACTCTAGGACCAGCAGTACACCTGCACATACACATTTAACCCCAGGACTCAGGAGGCAGAACAGAGGCAGAGGCAGTTGAATCTCTGGGAGTTCAACATCTGGTCCTACAGAATGAGTTCCAAGACAGCCAGGATTACACAGAGAAACACTGCCTTGAAGAACAAAACAAAACAAAAATACCCACAAACTTTTTAAAATTCATATATCAAAGCATAATTTATTAACAGTCCCTTAATATTATAGTATACAAAATAAATTTGTATCTTCTACTATAACTCTTACACAAGTCAATTTGATTAAAAGTCAGTTGTTCCATGGCAGATTTTATTTTTTATTTTTAATTTTTATTTATTACTTTATTTAGACTTACTTTATATATGTGAGTACACTGTAGCTGTCTTCAGACACACCAGAAGAGGGCATTGGACTCCATTACAGATGATTGTGAGCCACTATGTGGTTGCTGGGAATTGAACTCAGGACTCTGGGCAAGCCGTCAGTGCTCTTAACCAGCCCCTATTTTTTATGATTATGATTATGATTATGATTATTATTACTACTACTACTACTCTGTGTGTGTGTGTGTGTGTGTGTGAGGGGGGGTGTTGCCTGCATGCATGTTTCTGTAGCACATGTATGTGTGGTGCCCATAGAAGTCAGAAGAGGGCACCAGATTCCCCTGGAACTGGAGCTAGAACTACAGACAGTTGTGAACCACTCTGGGAATCAAACCCAGGTCCTCTGGAAGAGCAGTCAGTGCTTTTAACTACTGAGCCATCACTTCATCTGTATAACACATCTTACATAAAAGGATTTTGAAAATAAAATGGCTGAAGAGTAGCTTTGCTTGAAATTGACTCTAGACAAGTTGATTGTCTCACTAGGTTAATTTTTAATTACATTCAGATAATAAATTGGCAAAATATTTTAGCTTTCATTAGTAGAGCCATGTTAAGCAGGCTAATTTGAGTATTGTTATAATTGTGTGAATTTAAATGCTTTAATTTTGGGTTGTTATTTTGTATTTAAATGCTATTTAATATTACATTTAAAGCATAATAGCTCATACAAAGTTGTAGTTTTGATGGGGCCTTCTTATCACTAGAAAAAATAATGACTACATGCGTCTCTCAAAACTGGCGTAGGTTGGAGCTGAGGGACTGCCCATTGGATAAGAGCACTTGCTGCACTGGAGAGGGCCTGCGTCTGTACCATGGGCGACTCTAGTTCTCAGAGATCCAGCTGCTTCTCCTGGCCTCTGAGGGCACTGCATGCATATGGTGCACATACATGAACAAAATACACACATAAACAAATCTAAAAAATTTTAAGCGGCATAGGTTTAATTTTTTTCATGTCCTTAACTGCCTTTCTAAAATCTGTGAGTCAAACCATAATGGTTTCTGTTTTATGATAATACCTGTATCCTCTTAACTTCATTTATTAGCGATTAAAGTCATAGTGTCTTTTGCTCACAGCTCTACTAAGTAAGGATTAATACTGTTCCTGGCACCATCTGCTGGTAATTAACCAGTGAAAGAAAAAGATCTTAGAGAACATGAAGCCAGCTGTAAGAAAGAGCTACTCCTCTGTGTTTTGAGCTTGTCTGTCTTTCCTAGCAAGGGCTGATCCTGTGTCATTTTTCCCTGTCAAAGGTTCCTCAGTGGTGTGCTGAATATTGCCTTTCCATCCATTACCAGCACGGGGGCGTGATATGCACACAGGTCCACAAGCAGACGGCAGTCCAGCTGGCCCTGCGGGTAGCGGACGAGATGGATGTTAATATTGGTCATGAAGTTGGCTATGTGATTCCTTTTGAGAACTGCTGCACCACTGAAACAATCCTGAGGTTTGTATGTAGACAGTTCACCACAGCCTAGGTGCCTCTTTCTTGGCTTGGGTTCTACAATCCTCAGAACGTTGGCCTGGCCTTCTGCATGTCAAGCACTCTTGGTGTAATGACTGCTTTTTCTAGCCTGACACACGCTCCTCCCTTGTTTTCCCTCCCTGGTATCCTCCAATGTCTCTTGTCTAAACTTCTGTGATTATAATCCTCAGAGGGAAAATTACAACTTGTTAGTTTCACCCAAGACTTTCCATCTTGTACTTAGAGAGCTGTATCTCCTGGTGAGTCCATTGACTATGTGCTGCCATGTGGCCCTGTGGCTCTGCATCATACCTATGTTTCCACACCTTTATGGCTTATACCTGTCTACCCTGTAGCCATACTCTTTGGCTACTTTATTGGGTCTTATTATCTACCACCCTTCCAACACTTATTCCACCTAATCCCTTCCAACCCCCAACATTAGGTAGGAGAGAAAGAAGGTTAGAGGGGAAATGGGGCATAGACCTCTTTAGAGTGCTTCCTAATGATTAGGGGCATCAAGTTCCAAGGGACAAGTCCAGTTTTAGTCATCAGAATGTCTTCAACCAGCAAAAGCGGCAGCCTCCACCGGTCCTCTCCAGGTTCTAGCATTTACATATTCTCAAGCGTCCCCAGAATTCCAAACGTGAACTGTCTGCAGCTGGCAAAAATCACACCTCTCCTAGAGTACAAGACAGTCATAGTTAGCAGCTGTGGACATCTGAAGCAGCCCCATACCTGGGATTAAAACAAAACCATACTCACATAACATAACTGGGCTTTTTTTAAAGAGACAGAAGTTCTCACTCCGCCCATTACTATGCTTATCCTGTCTGTTGCTGCTTCTGGGATTGGCCAATTTTTTTCTAGTTACTCAGAACTCAGTGCAAGGGTAGCCTGCATCAGGGGGGCCCCCCTGACCTTGTGGGGTGAGCTGTCTTTGAGGCCACAGTAAGTTATGTCATCAGAAGTTTGTGTTAACTTTCTTTATCAGAGGCTTCCAAGGGCTGGCTTCAGAGCAGGAAAGAGAAATGCAAAGAGAGAACTGAAGTGGAGAGCTGGAAAAGTAACTTTTCAAGGCCAGGGCTTCTCTATCTCATAGACAGACAGAGCCTGTGCCTATCCCAGGAATGGCCAAAGCTGCTTACAGCCAGAGGCTTCAGGTGGGCTGGACACTGTCTTCTCCTCTAGAGCTCAAGAGATCAGAATATACTGGTCTCAGGGCCAGAAGATTGTGTTCCCAGAACTTACTCCTGTGCATGCTGGTTGGTGTGTGGCACTCCTGTTGATTAGTGCTGCTTCAGAATTACCGGGGAGGGATAGCATTCTGCACACGGCTCTCCCTGCGTCTGATATGCTTGTCCTATAGAGGATGTTCCCTAACTTGGTGGTGGGAGGAGGGAGTACTGCCCTGGCCCAAGCTTTGAAGGCCATCCAGAACGCCCTTGTGACTCCCTGTTCCAGACTTAGGGAATGTTTAGGCCAGTAATGCCTTGACCTAAATAAGGTTCTTCAGGCTGTTTTACCTTTGTAGAAATTCACAATGTGCAGAACTATTGGTCATATACATGCTTGTAAATTACTACTATATACAGGTCACATACAAAAGAAAAGTACCCCTTCCCTGCTCTTAGGAATGCACAAACTAGTTGGAGATTGATTAAACAGGACAAACTAGTTGGAGATTGGTTAAACAGGACAAACTAGTTCAAGATTGGTTAAACAGGACAAACTAGTTGGAGATTAGTTAAACAGGACAAAAGAAACAACAGGAGAGGGAAGAGGGAGAGTGCTTAGCTTAGCATTTCAAGTCACTATTTTTGACTTAGGAGGGGTATTGAGAAAAGTCTCATTCTGTAGTCAAGGTTGGTCCAAAGCTCTTAGTCCTCCTCCCCCCACCCCCAATCTAGGACTAGAGGGGCCTACTGCCACACCCCCTTTATTTTTCATTCTTTGAAGTGGCCTTTGAAATGTCTGTTTTAATGGAATAATGGTTTCAACTAAGTTTTGCAGTCACTGCATCTAGACTTCGAAAGCCTTTGGAAAGAACTCTTAGATGTAACGGTTTTTGTGTTAATGAATGTGGAATCATAATTTTAAGTTATTATTATTATTGTTATTATTAAGAAAATCATGAGAGTGCTTATCCTGGGCTTTACTATCATTGTAAGAGTGTAGCAGAACATACCTTTTAAACATCTGTATGTTTTGGACTTGACTTTAATAAGATTATTTTAAACACTGGATTCTGTGTTAAAGTGTTGACTCTGAGTGGGAGCCCTGAGGCTTGAAGTAAGCTATAGCTCATGTGGATGGAATGTTCTGGCTACTGCATGTTCTGTTCAGACTGCCTTTCCCTATCGTCACTGTAAGAACTTGTTAGCAGGACACGGGAAGGGTCTGAGCCTGAAGGTGCCCAACAAAAACCTCTACAGTCAAAGAAGATCATAACCCTGCTTTTCTCCCAGAATGCTATCTGCCTCGGATACCTCGTAGCTGTACAGCCAGTGTCTCCAGCTTTCTAGCAGGGACTTTGCATAGGTTCCCAACCAGAGCTCTCTGTATTCAGGTCTCCTTATCCAAACAACCAATGGCTGTTCAGAGAGCCGTTGTAAGGAGCAAATGGCTCCATAGATAGGCCTAAGCATAGTGTGGGTGGTGGCTAGTTGACAATTATAATTAAATGTATTGAATCTTTAGAATTTTTACCAGAACCAGTTGGTTTTCCTGGAGAGGTATGCTGGCTATGATTTTGAATGCCCTCAGATCGAATGGCACTCTAAACCACAGATGTTTCTTAATGAGCCAGGGCCTTACACATGCTGGGCAAGTGCTCTACCATTGAGCTGCTTTGCTAGCCTTTTAGTAAGAAACTTTAAAGGTTATTACTAATTAGAGAAGCTAGTATTCTATATTCAGTTTTATCTTTTTTGTTTTCTTTGCAACCCTACTGGGCTTATCATAGATACCCGATAAAGATAACATTGCCTGCCTGCCTTCCTTTTGCTTTTTTAATAATATTAAAAAAAAAATAGTTTAGCTCTTTAAGCTTTTTTCTGGCCTTTCCAGCTAGTAGACACCTAAATACTGCATGCCTGAAAGTGCTTTCTTCTCTCTATGCCACAGTCTCCTGTGCACCAGGGCATCCATGCAGTGGATCTCCTGTGCAGTGGATCTCCTGTGCAGTGGATCTCCTGTGCAGTGGATCTCCTATGCAGTGGGTCTCCTGTTCATTGGGCCTCCTGTGCAGTGGGTGTGGTTTTTAAACCTCTTCAGTTTTCAGAACTGAAGAGTTTCCAGTTTTCATTAGGGTCAAGCTCAGTATAAAACATTTCAGGAAAAAAAAAAAGAAAAATTTCAGAAGATACAAATATTAATACAACTTTTTAATATGTTATTCTTGACTCTTATAAGTCTTGAAAATTTAAAGTGCTAACTGTGTTACATTACCTATCACACTGACAGCATATCTATGTAGTTGCCATGACAACATTTTAAAAGCATTGTTCACATGGAATCTTATTAATGTGAAAATAAGAAATGAATCTTTCCAAGCTTGGTGGAGTACATCTTTAATCCTAGAACGCCAGAGGCAAAGACAGGTGGATCTCTGAGGCCAGGAGAGTCTACATAATGAGCTCCAGCCCAGCCAGGGTTACAAGATGGAATGGAGGGGAGGGAAGGAAGAAGGGAGGGAGTTGCATCAGTCATGGTGCTGAATTTAGCAGTTTTAAATAGGCCACCGATGTCTCTCCTTTGAACCAAGGCTGCATGTATTTACATAACTCATGCCTCCTCCACTTTATAAAAAGCATGGCCATGGCGTTGAGGAAGCTGAGCGCTGACTAGATGGTTACTCAGCTGAGCTTTGCTGAAAAGGAACAAGGTCGTATTTGTGACATGAAGGAGCTGACATGAAGATAATTTGCTTTGAAATAGGGCAACAGTAGCTTAGGTCTTTGTGTCCTAGTTAACCTTGGCAGAAGATGCCCGGGAAGCTAGATTTTGGACGCATTTGTCTGCATCTTGCATACTCAGAAAAACTTCACTCTATGGTTTGATCATTTAGGAATGATCCAATTTGATACTGCTCACTTGATAAGACACAGGATGAGTCTGTATGAACAGAAAGGCAGAGAGTGAAGCTTTGATTTCATAAAGTGAAAGGAAGAACAAATCTAAAATCTTACTATCCAAACCCTGGTGCCTAAGGAAGTAGTCTCTGATTTGATAATAGCATCAAATATGATCAATCATTTGGTTTACATCTTAACCTTGAGCTGGGTATGGTGGTGTATGCCTTTAATTCCTATTAGGAATTAGGAATTCCTGTAGTAGGAAGTTTGAGGTTAACCTGGGCTACATTGTAAGTTCCAGGCAAGCCATGGTCACATAGTGAGATCCTGTCTCAAAAACGAAACAAACAAAACAAAATAAGACAAATAAATAAACTTTGACCCTACCTTTGTGACCCTTGCTAGACTCCTTATCCTGTTGGCCTGTTTTCTTCATTTATAAACAGGAGGGAGGGGCAACATCTTCCCTCAGGATTTATTCTAAAGGTTAAGTGAGAAATGTATTTACTGGCCCAGGGCCCAAACTAGGAACTAAGAGGAAATGCTTGCTTCCATACTCGGTCCTCCCTAGAAGGGGTACTGAGCACTTAGGTCGGGATCCCCACTGGGTCAGGGTCCCCACTTCCATCAGGTTTGGTTTGTCTGAGGACTTCACTGGATTCACAACAGTCTCCCCACAACTGAAGCTTATCACAGTGAAGCAGAGAGTGAGCAAAGCTAGCTAAGTGAGCTGTGAATAGGGTCTCCTCCGAGGAAAGGAAGCATGAGCTCACATGATTCCTAGGCTGATACAGCCACCTCTGTCAGTTTGGGGCAGGATGGAAGCCCAAATCCAAGCTAAATGTCAGCCAAGGGCCAGCATTTCCAGCAGACCCATCCAACAACCTCAGTCTTAAGTGCTGGTAGAAGTAGAGAATTCATAAAACTTCCTCTTCAAACAGTGATCTGTATGCATATACAAATAGTATCAGAAAGAAATCTTTATGGTAGTGGATCATTACTATGGGGCCTTTAAAATTTTTTTTAGCATCTCAAAGGCTTCTGGGGGGGGCATCTATTAAATCACTAAACAAAGGAGGCTGAAGCTGGAAAATTTTGAATTTGAGACCAACACCTCAGACAAACAAAATCAGTAATACCCTTCCTGCCCCATCAGGCATGCTAGCCAGTTTGCACAAGTACTCCAAACTATGGTTGCTGTGTAGCTACTTCTGTTTACTCTTATTTGAGTAACATTTCAAACTTAATGATGTTAGCACCTTCATGACAAAGTTGCCACCAGCAACCCCCAGTAAGTGGCTGGGCCATGAGCCTGAGTTCTCTCCTTGTAAAGTGTATGGCAGTACCAGAGTTCCACCAATGATAGGAAGGGAGGTAACTGTCCAGTAAGGATGTTCCATGACCGTACTGCTTAGTTTACAAAGCCGTAGGCAACTGTTCCATGTATTTATTATCACTTGTACCAGTGAGTTTGCATAAGCTTGTGATTAACAGCAGAACACTTGGTTGTGGTAATCACTGGTTATAGACCTCTGTAAGGAGAGGCCTCTGACCAGGGGTTCTGTGATGAGCCTTCAGGGCTCACTGAGCATGTACAAAGGACATTTAAAATGTGTTTATGTGGGGTTCTGTGCTGTGGCCCTTCAGATTCTATCACCTTAAAGAAATCTTGACTCCAAGAAGAAATGTAACCAGTGCCACATATGTGTATGTGTTTTAGGGAGTCCTTTACATGGTGTTCATGGGAATTCTCCAACTTGAATGTGTCTTCTGTGTAGGTACTGTACTGATGACATGCTGCAGAGAGAAATGATGTCCAATCCTTTCCTGGGTAGCTATGGTGTCATCATCTTGGACGATGTCCATGAGAGAAGCCTGGCAACTGACGTGCTGCTTGGACTCCTTAAAGATGTGCTACTGGCAAGACCAGAACTGAAGCTCATAATTAACTGCTCGCCCCTCCTCACCAGCAAACTCAGTTCCTACTATGGAAACGTGCCTCTCATAGAAGTGAGAAATAAGCACCCCGTGGAGGTGGTGTACCTTAGTGGGGCTCAGAAGGATTCCTTCGAGTCTGTCCTACGCCTTATCTTTGAAATTCACCGCTCTGGTGAGAAGGGTGACGTTGTGGTCTTCCTGGCCTGTGAACAAGTAAGTTAAGTGGCATTCCAACCCAAAGGCATTTCCTGTGGGAAGCTTTTCCCTCAGCAGCTCGTGGTTCCCATTGCAGAGCCACGTGCAGATATTCCCTACAGCACAACTCATTCCACACATAAGCTGCAGCACAGATAGGGTAGGCAACACCTCCGAGAGCCTTGCCAGTCTCGGGGCTGAGAAGGAATGGGGTGGCATCCACAGAGGGCTCCACCCTGCTGCCTCTCAGCAGCACCTGAAGGAGACTGCTCTTCTTAGGGACTAGCAGGCTCTTCTACCCCTGCCCCCAGTGTCTCCAGCCTCTCCATGGGAAGCAGGTGTTCAGGAGTTCTAGTGATTAAGGGGAACCAGAAAGTGTTGGATAAAAGGTAGCTACACAGGAGTGAGCCCCTGCCTTGCTGTGGATCTGCCAGGGAGGGGGTGAGGGGTGGGAGAGGGTGGCTCTGAGGTGTGACCTCAATTCAGGCTCAGAACTATAGGAGCTTGGGGTGGGTCTTGAGACTCAAACTTTGTTTCCTTAGGGAAAGTAATTTAGAGTCTCATCTGCATAAGACATTTATCAGTTGTTTGTGTAGAAAATACACATTCTTCTGAATACTAATCTTCTATAGTGGTGACTTATTGCCTAATGTAGACTGTTTAAAAAGGCCCTTGGGGAGGTAGCAGAATGAGTAAGGGGCCGAGCAGAGCCTGAGGAAGGGAATACTGTGAAGTTAGGACATTTGAAAGTTGAAACTGCCAGGCTGAGACTGACAGGAGAAACAGTCATCTTTGAGATTAAAATCAGAAATTTCAAAATAGCCAGGTACAGGCAGGCCTATAGTCACAAACTCACCAGGCTGAACCATGAGATCCTAGAATCAGAAGGTGGAAGCTAGCCTTAGCTTTAGAATGAAACTGGGTCTCAAAAAAAAAAAAAAAAAAAGACCCAAATGGATGCTTTGGAAACTAAAGGTCGTAACAAGTTTGGGGTAGAGGTTGTCTTAGAGACTTTGATTCTTGTAAATGTAGCAGAACCTATACATCAGTGACACAGTGACCTTTAAACTGGTGAGCAGTCTACAGCCCTTAGAAAGTGTCCTTTCTGTTAAGAAACAATAGACGTGGCAGTCTTCTCCCATAGAAGTGATGGTCGTGAGAGCTGCAGGAAGCTCTCACCCTCCTGGGGCCAGAACATGGAGGTGCTGCTGCTGCAGTGGCCTGACCAGGGCTGGACTCCTTATGCAGGGGCACAGCAGCTGCCTGCCCTGCTGCCCCACGCCTGCCTGCTGACTCTTACAGACTTGCCAGAAAGCCTGAGTGCTCCAGGTCCAGATCTCATCCCGTCTGCCTCCTTGCAAGCTTACCACTGTGGTACTGAGGAGCCTTCCTCAGCCAGCTCCTGTCTTAAAATCCCTGCTAGGAGCGCAGGGCCTCTTTGATCTCAAATACCTTCTCTCGGTGGCTATTGTGGTCTCCACAGCTTTGCTCCTGGTCACAGCAGAGTCCTGCAGACTTACTGAGTAAGAGCTGAGGGAATACACTGTGCTGGAGTGTGCCTTTAATTCCAGCCTTTGAGAGGCAGGGGCAGGACCTCCGTCCTGTTTCACAGAGTGAGTTCCAGGATAGCCAGGGTGAGGGGAGGGGGGGAAGAGGAGTGGGAAGACCCTGTCTAAATAAATAAATAAATAAATAAATAAATAAATAAATAAATAAAAAGAGGGAATAAATGGACAGTGGGACCTAAAGCCCCCAGATGCATATTCAGCCTTTTGCAGTTTTTGAAGATCTGGCCTCAAAACTGTATGCAGGAACCATAAATAGCATCCATTCTGTCACCTCTGCCTTTTTCTTATAGGATGTTTCCTTCATTTCTTCTCCTGCAAAAGTGTGTGTGTGTGTGTGTGTGTGTGTGTGTGTGTGTGTGTGTGAAAGAGAAACATACACCAAAATTCAACATAAATTTTTTTAAAACAACTAGAAATTAGCAGGTTTCTGTGAGTTTTAGGTCAGCCAGAGTTACACGATGAGACCCTGTTTCAAAAAAGCAAAGCAAACAAAACAAAACCCAGCTTAGTTACCTATAACCATGAGGGCTTTTCTGTGTCCCAGTTCCTGAATGACGACATAGAGAACTTAAGTATTTATGCCAAGCTTGCTCCCAACTCTTAACTTACATTAACCTGTTTATACTATTCTGTACCTGCCATGTGGCTGGTTACCTCTCCTCAATTTCATATGTGAGACTTCCTCCGAGTCCAGGTGGCAAATCTTCCTGCACCGACTCCTTCCCAGAATTCCTCTCTCTGCCGTTGACCCACCTCTGTTCTATCTTTTGCTATAGGCCATAGGCTGTTATTTTAACCAATCAGAGGGTGCCCTAGGCAGGCAAGGAAGAAGAGAGACACATCTTCACACAGTGTCTATAAACATTATCCCTATAGTTACCAAAATTATTTTTTTCAACAATATTTTAAGAGGAAGTAATTATTTCACTGCTGTTTAAACGTTTATATTGGTAAGAGATTGCTCTGAAGTGGGCTTCCAGAGCTACATTCCTTTTCTGTATTCTCTGAGAGTTAATGACACCTACTTGAAGCAGGAGGAATATGGGTGTTCCCGGTGAGGCTGTCCTCAGAAAAGGTGTGTGGTAAAATGAAGCAACAATCTGCATTGTTCATTTCATCTTTTAGATAGGAAGCCAAGAACCTCTCAACCCTCCTGCCCCTATCTCCCAAGCACCAGCAAGAAATCATTGTCTCTTACTATCTAGTTGGCCAGTTTTTCACTATTTGGGATATAGACCGTTGTGCTGTTTGCTTAGTTTGAGAAAAAAAGATTTTGTCCGAGTAAAGTGTCTATGTGCATGCGGGCAGACTGAGAGCAGGCCTCCTGAGAACAGTTCACCCTGGCAGTCAGCAGCCTGTGCTGCCTGAAGGCTCTTTAAGGTAGATCCCTCCTCCAAAACCCATCAGGTGACTAGAGCCACTCTACAAATGGTGTAGCAAGGAAGGCACCATGAGCTAAAGATAGGGAGAGGGGATGGAACCTTAAAAGCCGCAGAGGTCCCAGGAGGCCGACTTTAAAGTTTGGGGATTTTAGTGAACTGATGATTCTGATAAGCCAGGTGAAGTTCCCATTTGATGGATTGTCTTGTACTTTAAAAGATAGAAAATTTTGCAACTATTAAAAAGCACTCAGATTTAGTAACATCTATTCTCCAAAACTAGCTGGGGTTGGAGAACTGTGCAAACTAAAGTACCTTACCTTCATGCTCTCCCATTTGCTTGTAAGTAATTGCACGGCCGTTGATTTGTTCTTTTCCCCCCATATGTGTGATGTACATTTGAACAGATTGTTCTAAATGCCTGCAAATGCAAGGCAGCATCGGCAGTGGCAGCTCCCTGCCCACCTTTCAGCTTTCCTGCCACCACTTTGAAGTCTATGTGGGTCAAATGATGTCTAAGGTGACCCAAGAGAGGCTCCGGGTGTGCTTTTGTATGTGCCTTTATATTTTATTTTAGTTTTTTGAGATGAAGTTTCACGCTGTAGTCTAGGCTGGCTTTGACCTCATGGCAATCCTCCTGCCTCCACCCCTGAGCCCTGGGAATCCAGACATGAGTCAGCACACTTGGCTAGTATGCTTTCCTTTATAGAAACTCTGAGTGCTATTGAGCAGCACTTAGTTCCATTGGCTCAGAACAGTGATGTGAGGATGAAGCTGATTCCTCTGCTCGCGCTGATGTCTGAGGAATGGCATCGAGCTGGGAGAGCAGTAGAAGAAAGGCAGGGAAGCAGGTAGACGTTTCCAGAGAGGAGAGCCATTCTGGACGAAAGGCAAATGAAACTGGAAATCACTTTCTTTTTTTTTTTTTTTTTTTGTATTTTCCAGACAAGGTTTCTCTGTGTAGCCCTGGCTGTCCTGTAACTCACTCTGTAGACCAGGCTGGCCTCGAACTCAGAAATCTGCCTGCCTCTGCCTCCCAAGTGCTGGGATTGGAAATCACATTTTACTTGCCTAAAGGATGATTACATCCCCTTTCCTTATTTAAGGCAACAGCTTAAACATTCCGTTCTTTGCATGTATTAGTACCTAAAACTTTATAGAATTGTGGGGTTGTTTTTTTACTGAAATACTGTTATTTATTCTCATGGATGCTTATTTTTTTTCACTTTAGGATATTGAGAAAACCTATGAAATTGTGTGTCAGGAAGGATCCAACTTAAGCCCAGATGTGGGAGAGCTGGTGGTCATTCCTTTGTATCCCAAAGAGAAATGCAGCCTGTTCAGGCCAGTGGATGAAACTGAGAAAAGTTGCCAAGCGTATCAGAGACGGGTGGTGCTGACCACCAGCTGCGGGGAGTCTCTGATCTGGAGCCACACGGTCAAATTCATTATTGATGTTGGTCTGGAAAGAAGGCAGGTAATTGCCATCCTGGAGCCAGAGTTGGCCAGCCATCACTGGCACCCACTTGCTCAGTTCCTACTACATCAATAGCCAAAAAGTAAGGGTGCACTGTGGTTTTCTTTATTGGGTCAGATGTGCTTGGGGTAGTTGCAGCCATCAGTTAAAGTCTTGGCTGTATCTCATTAGCATATTGGTAGTCTGGAAACAAATTAATTGAGGGTCAGAGGTTTGAGGAAATCCCAAACTTTAGCATAAAGGTATTAGTTCCTGTCTACCTGCCTGCCCATCTCCTTCCTTCCTTCCTCCCCTTCCTTCTCCCTTTTAACTGGGGATTAAACCAGGGCCTGCCACTTAGTAGCCCAGTGCCCCACCCCTTGTGTCTTTAGGTATGCTACTAGTGTAGTACATTATTCGGCTTTTGAAGCTTCTCTGGTATATGGTATCTAGTTGTTCATTTATTAGTGTAATTAGCATCTTCAGGGAAATTGGTTTCAAGTGAATTGACTAACTTTTGAAAAATTTTGATAATTGGACACTTTTTTTAATTCTAAATTTTTTCTTTTTCTATATAATTTATTTATTTTATGTGCTTTGGTGTTTTGCCTGCGTGTATACCTGTGTAAGGGTGTCAGATACCCTGGAACAGGAGTTACAGACAGGTCTGAGCTGCCATGTGAGTGTTGGAAATTGAGTCCTCTGGAAGAGCAGGCAGTGCTCATAACCAGTGAGTCATTGCTCTGGCCCCTTATTCTAAATTTTTTAGAAAATAAATTATTAAAGCTGGGCAGTGGTGATGCACACCTTTAATCCCAGAACTCAGGAGGCAGAGGTAGGAAGGTCTCTGAGTTCAAGGTTGGGCTGGTCTACAGAGCAAGTTCCAGAACAGCTAGGGCTACACAGAGAAATCCTGTCCTGTCTCAAAAAACAAACAACAATAATATTTAAAGATAATAAATTATTATAAATGAAATAACTTAATGCAAATTATTTGTATCAAGGTTCCCTTGAAACAAGTAGTCTCTTTTGAGCCAACATCTTGCCCTAAAGCCTGGCTGGCCTTCATTCTCCAAGTGCTGGGATCTTAGTCTCACACTGCCACACCTGACTTGTTAGAGTCAGGCTTCAGTTACTTCACTGTTCCTAGAGCACAGGATGTCAGTTGCCCTTCTAAGCCACAGGCAAGAGTAACTGTTAGTGCTGTGTGGCATTTGCAGTAGGTGTACTACCCGGAAAATCCCATGTGTGTCACTCAGCCTGAAGAAAACATCAAATTAGCCCTGTTGAATGGAAATCCTTTCTTTCATGTAGCATTGTGTGTGTGTGTGTGTGTGTGTGTGTGTGTGTGTGTGTGTCTCAGGATGGGGGTCCCCACTCACCAGCATGAGGCTGATGGCAGATGATACTGAGACCCCGTACTACAGAGTGCAGTGGAGGTAGGTGGCTTGCAGATCCATATGCCAATCCCTTACGGTTTCTATCTCATGGGGTGTGGTAAACACCAAAGAGCCTGGCAGCATTCAGGGCAGTCACTGTGGGTAGAGGCAGGTGACTGCACCTGAGTTCCAGGAGATAATATGCTGTGTTCCTCTTATAGGTATACAACCCCCGGATCAGAGCCAATTCCCTCGTCCTGCAGCCCATCAGCCAAAGCCAAGCAGAGATCCGGAAGCAGCTCCTCGGATCTTCTCCCTCAGGTAGTATGGTGGGCACAGTAGCAGTGTGAAGTCCGTCAGGGAGCCACAGCAACACTGAAGCCATTTCCCTTGACTTTTTTAAGGAAAACTTTTCTGTCTGTACACTGAAGAATTTGCCTCCAAAGACATGAGACCACTTAAGCCAGCAGAGATGCAGGAAGCCAACCTGACCAGCATGGTGCTCTTCATGAAGAGGGTGGACATCGCAGGCTTGGGCCGCTGTGACTTCATGAACAGGCCAGGTAGCTTTACACTCTGGTTTTCTTCCTTTTCCTGCCATGTCTTCCTGCTGTGGCTCCCGACAGCACGAAGCACCTGTCACTGTAAGCCAGCATGCGGTTCGCTCAGTGCTAACCCTGTCACTGTCACAAGAGGAATTATCTCAAAATTTAAAAGGACAAAAACCTAGGGGGGTGTGGGTGTGTGGGTGTGTGTGGGTGTGTGGGTG
>JADRCD010224842.1:0-18584 GCA_019843815.1 Montemys delectorum | reverse complement strand
GGGTGTGGGGGGTGTGTGTGTGTGTGAGATGAAGACTTGTCTTAGTTAGGGTTACTAGTGCTGTGATGAAACACTGTGACCAAAAGTGGGCAGGAAAGAGTTTATTTGGTTTACATTTCCAGATCGATGTTTATCATGAAAGGGATTCAGGACAGGAACTTAAGCAGGGCAGGGATCTGGAGGCGGGAGCTCATGCAGTGGCCATGGAGAGATACTGCTTATTGGCTTGCTTCACATGGCTTGCTCGGCCTGCTTTCTTAATAGAATCCAGAACCGGGCTGGTGAGGTGGCTCAGTGGTTAAGAGCACCGACTGCTCAAGTTCAAATCCCAGCAACCACATGGTGGTTCACAACCATCCATAATGAGATCTCACACCCTCTTCTTGTGATCTGAAGACAGCAACAGTGTACTTACATATAATAATAATAAATAAATCTTAAAAAAAAAAAGAATCCAGAACCGTCAAGCCAGGAATGGTCCCACCCAAATGGGCTGGCCCTCACTCATCAATCATTAATGAAGAAAATTCCCTACAGCTGGATCTTATAGAAACATTTTCTCAATCGAGGTTCCCTCCTTTCAGATAACTCTAGCTTGTGTCAAGTTGACATAAGACTAGCCAGCATAAGGGCCAAAGGTCAACATAAGGTATTTTCCTGTATCACTCTTTACTGTCATTTTTGGACAGGGTCTGTTATTGAACGTGGAGCTCACTGAGTGGCTAGACCTGCTGACTATCGAGCAAGCTTCTGGGATTCCCCTAATTGTCCCTCCATCCCCCAGGCCCTGAGATTCTGACGTGCACTAGGAGCCTGGCTCTATATGTGGCTGCTGGGATCTGAATTCAGCTCCTTATTCTTGTGCAGTAACACTCTACCCACTGAGCCATTTCCCCAGCCCAGAGAGTGTCTTATGTTTTGGACACTGGAACCAAAAGGACTGGCCAGTATAGGGAGGGACAATGTGGCACTGATATCTAAGGGCAAGATGAAGAGAAAGAAGGTAAAGGATACATTCCCAGTGGCTTGGAAGTCCTCCTCATGGTTCATGTGAACACCTGGGGAAAACCACTCAGATTTCACTCCTTTGCCATTCGGGTCAAACACATAATGGAGGGGAAAGAAAGGCCAGTAAAGCCAGGCCAAGCAATTGCTACCTGAGGGACAGCCACCTATGTCCAAGGCAGGGCAGTGTTACCTACTCAGAAGGAAGCCAGCTTGTGGCTTTCTCTGCACTCCCAGTTGGCTTATCTTCTCTGTGGCCGTGGGGTTAAATCCTTCTTCAGCACTAGGTACAATGTCTGAGAGATGGTGGCAGCTGTACTTGTCAGCAACCAGCTGGTGAGGAAGGTCTGCCAGCAGCCATAGTCTGTGTCCTATCTATTTAAACCCTGCCTGCTATCTGATGAACACTTGGTCAGTTATGTATGTTTACTGGTGTGTGAAATCATTTAAGACAGTAGCCCAGTGACTGGATGCTGTTGTTTTATTCCAGTTTACAGATGAGAAACTGAGTTGCTAGATTCAGAGCAACTCACAGATGGAGCAGGTGGCACCTGCCCTGCCAGTGGCTGGTGTCCGACTGTCCTGGCCTTTCCCTACTTTAAGTTCCTGGGTGGTTTTCCCTCTTGTCTCTGGTGCTCTTTGTTCAGTGTTCCTAGCCAAGCATGAGTAGCAGGAACCTATAAATAATGAGTCGAAGAGCTCAGCCAGGGCTTCCCATTTCCCTACCCGCATGCTCCTGAAGCTGATGGGGACCTAGCCCCACAGCCAGGGAGACACTAGGCTGTCAGAGCAGGGTCCCTCTTCTCTCACCTGCTTTCTTCTGTGACTCAGAGCTTAGCTTCCAAAAATTGAGCAAATGTCTAGATCACTGTATGAAGGGCTCTAACTTAAAACATTGACTGCTGTTTAATCAGTACTTTAGTTTTTGCTTCTATTTATGTGGAAATAACTTAATTTTCCCACTCTTTGGGTCTGCGGCCTTTGCTGTATTTTGCGAGACAGACAAGTAGGAGGTAGGGGTGTTTGAATGGGAGTTGTGCAACCCAGGCTTGTCTGCATGCTCTCCTTCACTTTGTCCTGGCCCTGAGGATGACATCTAGAGATGAGAGTGTCATCCACTTCCTCCTTTCCACATGATGGTCCTTGAATTTCCCATGGGTCGGCGTTTGCCACAGGTGGACCTGCTACAGTGATCTTCCAGGAGCCTCCTCTGCAGAAGGGTTTTCACTGTTTTTGTTGCTTTTACATTTTGTTGTTAGGGGTTGAACCCACATCCTATGAGAGTGTTCTACTACTGAAACACATTCCAGACTAGACTTTTTTCATGATAGGGATGGGCCTTAGAGAATGCATGCTGGTCATACACTGTACCACTAAGCTACAGTGTTAGCCTAAAGTGCATGCCACCTATTGACGTTGCCCATCCAGCCTATGCTCCTGTCATGGTGCCCTCAGCATCTTTCTGCTCAGGACAGGGGATATTTGATGGACTAGATGTGAAGGGAGAAGTAAGAGTAGGCTTGCAAGAGGGTTCTGAAGAAGTCAAACATCAGAGATACCTGAAAGAAAGCAGGTGGCTGAGCTGTGGGCTCCCTGCTCTCTGTGCTGGGCTCCCTGTATGGCTCCTGTTTGCTGCTTGCCTCATGAGGTTTCAAACTGATAACTGGAAACCAAGGGGTCAGAGTCACCGTTTATTTGTGGCTCCTGACAATGCGAGCAGCTATTTTCTGCTGTGCCTGGGGAAATGTAGCTGTGGATAAACTCTGACTCATCATTTTGGAAACAAAAAAATATAGATGCTTGTAGCTGATTCATTTAATTCAACTTATAATTGAAATGTATGAACACAGCAAGCTCTCTGGCCTTTTCAGAATCTGTGAACCATGGAAATGGTCTTGGCATGCCTGGGCTACTGCAGTTAAGTGAATTCCCTTGGCATGGATCTCTCTTCAGAAACACTAAATCCAGGGGGTTTTGTTTTGTTTTGTTTGTTTGTTTTGTTTTGTTTTTCCCTCTTCCTTGGCTGCATGAGGATTGACCCCCACATGAATGCCACAGCCACTGCTGATCTGGGTCAGGAATCCAGACCAACTGAATGCCTCAGCAGAAACAGATGGCTGAGACTGTTATTGTCCTTGGAAGGTGAAGGTACCTGGACAGGGATTTGGAGAGAAACTAGGCAAAATGTTCCAGGCTATGCTGAATGTCATCTCTGTGCTCTGATTCAGAATTTGTTTTAACTTGTTGCAGATAAAACTGGTTTTGGGATGACCAGGATTTCTGAGATTTGAAAAGAAAAATGAGAGCCAGGCATGTGTCTATAATCACAGCACTTACAAAGTGGAAGTGGAGGCAGAATGGAAGTTCAGGTCAACCAGAATAGGTCATTTCTCTGCCAGTATAATGAGCCAATTCAAGCCAAATTAGAATATAGTAAAGGCAGGTTTATTGGGAAGATGCTATTGGAGTAGTTCATGGGGCCCCAAGGACTGAAGCCAGGGAAGTCACCATAGGGAGAGGGAAGGGGAAAAAAAAGAGAAAGGGGGTGAGGTGGGTACAGAGAGAGAAAAGAAGTAGAGGGGACAAATTATATCTAGATTATATAGGGAGGAGCCTCTGGGGGAAAGGCAGCCTAGCCCCTGGGCTGGAAGTGAAAGAAAGGTTGGGGCAGAGTCTGAGGGATACTAGGAGAACCTGGAGGCCAGATCTGAAACCAGAGGCAGGTGGGGAGGGAAGAAGGAAGAAAGAAAGGAAGGAAGGGGGAGAGGGAGGGAGGGAGGAAGGAAGGAAGGAAGGAAGGAAGGAAGGAAGGAAGGAAGGAAGGAACAAAGGAAGGAACAAAGGAAGGAAGAGAAAAAAATGAACTGTACCCACTCGGACTTGTAGCTTGGTATATGCGGACAAGGTACTGAAGAGAACACACGGTGCAAGCGGGCCGGACTCCTCATTGCAGAGACCAGTTGGAGAGGGATCCAGCTCTGCAGGATCTCAAGGCTCGGGTGCACACTTTTCACTAGAAGACTCAGTGAACCTGGAGCTTTTGTCATCACTGCCACACTCCCAAAGGCATTTGTGAGGACGCTTGCAAGTCTGTAACGCGTTGAAAATACAGATTGGTTCAAGTGCCACAGTCTGTACTAGGGAGTGAAAGAAAGCCACCCGCTAGCTTGGCTCAGTCACAGTTGCACCTAGAGCTTTGGACAGGGACTCCTCTCTGCAGGCAAGATGCATGCTGCATGTTACCTCCAAACAGCCGAGAGCTAAGCAGTTGTTCAACTATTGCACCTGCAAAGATCAATGCTAGGATTTTGTTGTTATTTATTTTTATTATGTTTATTTGTGGAGGTCAGAGGACAACTTGCAGGAGTGAGTTCTCTCCTTCCACCATGTGGATTCCAGGGTGTCATTCGGGCTGTCAGGCTTGTGCTGCAAGCATTTTCCCCACTGAGCCATCCTCTGGTCTGACTGCTAGGTGCTGCACAGACACTATTGTTTGTGCAAAGGCCACACAGAATTTATCACCATCTTCAGAGAGGGATGTGTGCATTCTTGTGCATGTGCGTGAATGTGAGTGTGTGTGTGTGTGTGTGTGTGTGTGTGTGTGTGTACAAAGAGGATCATTCCAAGAACAGTTCCCAAGACAAAACCCATTGGAGCACCTTAGAAACATTAAGAAAGTCATTTTACAGATAGTGAAAACTTAACCAGGGAGGAAGTTAGAGGCATGGAAAAGAAATAGATTTAATCTGACTGCAATCAAAGTAACTGCCTCAGGGTTCAGGTCAGCTAGTTAATGTATTTTCATCCCTTAGAAAAGTGGTTGGGGTTCAGTAAATGCTTGGCATTGCAGGTCTGAGTGACTCCTAGCTGCCCAAGGCTACCACCTGGACTGCAGAAGGCACTCTCCATAGGTGTGCAAACAGACAGTGATCACAGTGATTAGGAGATGTCACCTCAGTGCCCCTGAGATAGGCTCCTAGATACTAAGGCCACTGGCCTTGCCCTTTTAGAGTCATGTCAGTTGTACTGGCAGAGCATGGCTTCCAGAAAGACGTTGCTTATTAAACAAATATGGAACCAGCTGGCAGGCCACTCAGCCTTGGCCAGACAAGAGAGATTCAAATGTGGAAGAGCTGTGGATCTTGTAAAAGATCCTGTACACGCCAGGTTCTAGGAATGTGGCCTGTGACACTGTCATAGAAGCTGTCCTCCCCTGTCCTCATCAGAGCTAGCCTCTTAATCCCATTTCCTGTAGAGAAAATCCCAAAGCCTGTAGAGCACACACTATCAAAAAGAGTACACCTCTTGATTTTCCACTGCTTCCCGCTGCAAAGTCTTCACTTCAATGCTGACATAGCTAACCGACCCTGACTTGGCCCTTACTTCCCAGTGTATATGATTGGCTCTAGGTGCTGGCACACAGACACAGCTCCAGTGTCACTTTAGAAGACTCCTTGTTACAAACCACACTGGGTGGTGGCATGTGGATTACAGTTCTCTGTGGAAGAGCCAATGATCCAGCTCAAACTGGCAGAGAAGAACCTGAGCTCTGAGTAAGGAGATGAGGTGTCTCTTGAAATCCAAGCTGTGCCTCAGGAACACTTGGGTGTTTGGTTCTCCATGCACACAATCTCTTTCTCTCCTCCTCTCTCCCATCTGGACCGCAGGATCTGTGCATCTTTTTGCCTGACCTTTGTGATGTACACACAGCCCCTGGAAAGGTCCCCATTTGTCTGGGTACAAAATATAAAACTCCCAAGGAAGGAAGCCTGACTTGGTGTGAGAAGAAGCCTACTCTGAGCCATCACTTTGACTGGGTCAATGGGGACAGTCAGGTATAAGTGATATTTTTATATTCTAGCTAGCCTGTATAAAAGACACACAACCCAGGCATTTTATTTGCTAGCTGTAAGCCTAGATTGGGCATTTGTCCCTTATTACTTGCTAATTCTTATGGATATGTGCTCATGGTCCATCTCTTCTCATGGCGGATTCCTCCTCCTGTCTCCTTTCTTCTCTTCTCCTGTCTCTCCCTGGGACCCCCAGCCAGGTAACTGAAAATCTGCCTCTCTCTAGGTGCCTCTAGCTGTTGCCTATTCACAGGCTTCAGCCTTTGATTGACCAACTAACTTGGGGAGCAGAGTTTGTACAACAAAAGCTGGTGTACATTCAGATTTCCTCTTCCTCTAGAAGAGGAACTAGAGTTGGGTGGTGTGTAACACAAGGCCACATCTCACGGTCTGAGTCCAGGCTCTGCTGTGCCTACAATAAGCTCTTCCCCAACCCTGCAGGGACCAGCACTGGGACAGGCGAGTGTGCTCTATGAGGATCACCCGGAAAAGAACACAAATGACAGCCATGAGAGCCCTTTGTGGAGAGCCACATTTATAAAAATTAACTTTATTACTTTTATGTGTATGGATGTTTTGCCTTCATGTAGGTCTGTGTACCAAGGAGGGTTAGGATTGTAGTTACAGATGGTTGTGAGCCACCGTGTAGGTGCTGGGAATTTGAACCAGGGTTCTCTGGAAGAGCAGCCCAGGCTCTTAACCACTTAGCTATTGCTCCAGCCCCCATGCATTGTTTTGGCCTGTTCTTTTTTTTTTCCAGATGGTTTTGGTATAGCTAATGCTATGCCATCTCACTACAGTGCTAAGCCTTGTTTGTCTGAAGCTTGGTCTCAGATGCTGTGGAGTGGGGAGACTAGTTACACTGCAAGGAACATCTGTCAAGGGTGGCATTGTGTGGTAAGAGCTAGCAATCACAGTGCCTTATCCTGGGAGACACTGGCAGATGTGTGTTGAGGAAGGCCAGCAGTCTTTCCCAGCATAGTGTGAGCAGGCATAGCCTTGTGTGGAGACAAACTCAGCTCCTTTCCTACCCTTTTCTCTCTGAGACCTAGCTGGTCCGGGTGCTGATGTGGCTTGTTAGGCGCAAAGGTCTGAGGGAGACCTGTGGCTGGCTGTGGACCACTTGTACTTTCTGCTGTATCACAGGCAGGAGCTGAGCTAGCATGTCTCAGGGCCCAACAGAGCTCAGTTGAGCTGTCACCCTTATCACTGAGCATCTGAAAGTCTGACACAGCCGTCATCTGAGAGCCAGGTTCCTGGCATGGCTTCTACCAGTGTCCTGCTAGTGGTTGGAGAGTCCCCTCTCCAGCCCTTTCCATGTCTAGTGACTGAAAAGCCCTAACTTTCACCCTTGCTGGTAAGACAGGCTGAGGAGCATGTTGGGGAAGTCCATATGATGGCTTTGAGGCTTGCTTACAAAGACTTCCTGTCTTGTTCTGTACTTCGAAGTACTTAATTCATCCCAGACAAGAGGAGGCATGGGATCTGCTAACATTCCGGAAGGTGACTGTATTTGAAACCTTTTTCCTATAGGATACTATTAATATAGTGACATGAAATTGTATAATGTCAGCTAGTGCTCCCAGTCCCTCGCTGTTCAAGCACCCCCATGCTCCTTCCTGCATCTGCTGCCTACACCTTCTCTGGAACATCAGATGCCCCCTTTCAGGTCCCACAGATCTCTGATGGAACACTTGGACTACTTTTCTAAGTAACCTGTCAGTTCCCTTCCTGGAACTGCAGACCCTCAAGGTTGTGTGTTTACCAGTATGGTAAGGCACCAAATCCCCAGGGATAACAATAAAGAAAACCATTCCACTCAGTAAATGTTGATGGGGGAGGGGGAATCAGAAACAATAGGTGACTCTCAACAGGCTCCTCACCACCCTCTCTGTGCCTAGTCTCTTGCCTCAGTTGCTCTGCTCTCCCCAGCAAGGCAGCAAGGCAGCAAGGTAGCGTTGCTGTATCCCAGACCACACTGTGGTTTCTAAAAGCTTTCCTGGTTCCTGACTGTAGTGGAAGTCTGATCACATTAGAGCTTGTGAGTAGGTTGCAGAGTTTCTCAGTGTACCTTAAATTTTGACAGTTTCCTTTGGTGGTCAAAGTGTAAATATAGCAAATGAGTCATTTTTTTTCCTGTCAGCCACTTAAAAACTCAGGGACAGGCAGGTTCAGTTGCTTCTTGGTTAGGCCTGTGGGCACTGACTCCCACACACCACACACATTCCAGGACACAGTGGCTCTCTGAAGCCCTTCAGTTTCAGATAGCACAGCAGGAGTTGGTGTAGTCTTTATTGGAATACCAGGTAGCAGACAGGTGAAAAGCATATTTAATAGAACTTGGTTCCAGAAGAACAGAGACTAAGTAGACTTCTTTGTGGAAATTGAGCAGATGTAATTAATACACACAGTAGCAGTGCCCATGTTATCTAAGAAATGAGGGATGGAGAAGGTTAGTCTGTTTGCAGTAACCTGTGTAACTGTGCCTGGTGTTTCTGCTTTCCTATGACTTCTAGGCCACTCTGTCTTCTTTGCTCTCTTGTTCTCTATGTCAGACCTCAGTTTACTAGATTCTAGACCATGTGTGTTTTGTCTTATTGAGCAACAAATATTATGTCTTCCCTTAAGTATACTTAAGCTGGCTTTGTAGGCTTGTGCAAGAGCTGCTTCCATGGTTCAGCATTCTGTGCCTGCAGCAGGCTGCCTAGCTGGCTGGCCTGCTGGTGAGAGCAGGCTCTGCTTTAGATGTTGTGTGAGTACGTTTGTTCCCTCTAGTCCCAGCGACTGGAACATTGCTGCTTGGTCAGGAGAGATCTCAGATCCCCAGGTCTTCCCTGGCTGTCCACTGAGGAGCCTGCCACTCTGTCTGAGCTCTTATCTAGATAGCCATAAGATGTACTGTCCACCCCTCAGAAGCTAATGGCTTAGTGTCTGACCAATTCTTGCTTTACAGATTCTGTCCAGTGGTTGGTTGTTTTATGCAAGAATGAAAAATCACTACCTCCTGCTTCCTCAGTTGTGCAAAATTTACCTTTTTTGCCTTTGCTAGCTCCAGAAAGCCTGATGCAGGCACTGGAAGATTTAGATTACCTGGCAGCCCTGGACAATGATGGGAATCTCTCCGAGTTTGGAATCATCATGTCTGAGTTTCCTCTGGATCCACAGCTCTCAAAGTCTATCTTAGCATCCTGTGAATTTGACTGTGTAGATGAAATGCTAACCATCGCTGCTATGGTAACAGGTATTCCTTAAAGACCTTTCTTTCTGTGTACTGTTTAGATCTATGTACTGTTAGATCTATGTACACAGCAAGTTTAGATTTAAATGGAGTATAGATGTAAACGGACAGAGACTGGCTCATCTGTGAGATGATAGTCAAGTGTTTTAATAGACTGAAAAGAGGAAACTTTTACAATTACTTTAATGCAAAAATACAAAAGGCCATGTTTGGGTTTTTGCCAAAAGGACTATTGTATAGTGCAAAACAAGCAAACAAACAATAGTCACGGGCTGTGCTTCCCAAATAACTGTGTGGTTTTGTGTTTCCTGCCAGCTTCATTGATACTGGCTCCTATTATTTTCATACAATCTTTGACAGCAGCATGGACTAAATGCTGTGCTACCTCTGAACATAGTCTAAGCCTGCGTCTAACTCTCTGGGCCCCTTGACACTTCGACACACTGCTTCCATCGGAATATGAGCAGGGTGCTAACTGCTATTGGCAAAACATGTACAAAAAGAAGAAAACACTAAGACCACTCACTTTTAATTTCTTTGGCTTCCAAGTAAACAAGAATATTAAGAACAACACATTGATCCAGAGATCCAAGGCAGGAGTAGGTTCATAGACAGGGGGCCCTGTCCAGCCAGGATTGTCTTCCATATTGCTGACTGTGACCTCTTGCATCTTAAAGCTCCCAGTTGCTTTTTGCACGTGCCTCATGGTGCTGAGGAGGCTGCAGTGACTCGCTGGAAAGCATTCTTGCACCCTGAAGGTGATCACTTTACGCTCATCAATGTCTACAATGCCTACCAAGATACAGTTCTGAACTCTGCCAATGAACGTACGTGAACATGATTCCCCAAAACCACCTCCCTGGTCCCTCTCCCTTCCCCAGCTGAGGCTCAGATACTTGAATTATTATTTGCTAGCCTCCCTTCTCTGATAGTCCACCAGCCACTTAAACAGAATGGCACTGGGTCCCTAAATACACCACAGGTCACTGCCATCTACCCATTCAAGAGGCCTCACATGTCACACAGCACAGGTCTGGATTTGGGAGCGTTAGTACTCTGGTCAGCCAGCTTTCAGAAGCAGCATGCCTGAAGCACAGAGATGGAGTGCACCTGAATTTCAGTGGGTATTGTAGTCCTCTAGGTGAGGGCCTACTGCTGGGGAAGCTGGTAGCACCTCTGCCAGGGCAGGGGACAGATAGCAGGGGCTAGCAGTGGACCAGCTAGCTTCCTCCAAGGGAGGCTCTTCTGCTTCCCTCAGAGCAGCCTCACTTCCTGTGCTCCAGTAGATGAGATGTGAAAAATATTTGAAATGATGTAGAAAAATTGAGCTCAGTTTGCAAGGCGGTAGGATCATGTCAAGAGCACAGAGTCAGTGTTTCCAAGTGGACTGGAGGGAAAGGTGATCAGCTTTTGAGCACCAGGCTGGGTGATGGTGTCGAACCAAGTGTGGACTTTTGCTACTCTGAGTGGGATATGTGGACAGGACAGGGTAGATGAGGGTCTGATGTCCACTTGACTATTTGTATTCTTCAGTTAAGACACAGTTACAGGTGCCAAGAACATACCTGCAAACTGAATCAGACTAGTGCATTTGAATTTAAAACAAAGTTGCACCTAGGGTAGACAAGGAGCTAGTGTTTGACATAATGAAGTCCCAGGTCAGCCTGGTCCTTATTAAATGAAGTATGGTATGATCAGAGGGATCGATGCTAACAGCTCCCTTCTAGCTCTGGGTCTCTAGCTGTATACATCCTTGCTGTACAGAGAGGGAAATGCAGATGCTAATGCAGTCTCTGGTGCCTCACCATAGCCACAGGCGACGGCAGTGTGCTTCTCACACTAACACAGTCTAGTATGGCGAGCTCAGACTCTCAGCAGCTGCTACAGGTGTGGCTGATCCCACAGCTCCTGAGGAACTGAATCCCAGCCACCTTCCTACCACTCACTCCCATGGCCTTCCATAGAGCTTAGAGAAGTCTAACACACCATCTCTGAGTGGCCTTTTGTTCTCCCTCTAGACTGTGTGGAGACGTGGTGTCAGGACTGCTTCCTCAGCTGCGCTGCTCTCAGGATGGCAGACGTTATCCGAGCAGAACTCTTAGAAATCATCAAGCGGATCGAGCTTCCCTATGCAGAACCTGCCTTTGGCTCCAAGGAAAATGGTCTGAACATCAAGAAAGCGCTGCTCTCTGGGTACTTCATGCAGGTAAGCAGGGGCAGAGCTGCCCTGGCAAGTGGCGTGAGCCCCGCATGCATAGGAAACTCAGCCAGCACTCTCTCACGGTGATGGTTTTATTAACCTTAAACTTTTTAAGTCACACTAAAAAGATGTTACTTAAGATCTGGTATTTAAGGACACTTCTTCTCAAGTCAGAATCCTGTGTGTTAATTTTGTACACCACAGCTCCTCTTTTCTGTTTACTAGTGGTCTGTGAGTGCAGCAAGCCTCAGCTCTTCCTTTCATCTCCGTAAGGAGTCTCGTTAGGACCCATGATAGAAGTAGATATGTCCTTCATTTCAGAGTGGGCAGCACTATACCAGTCTTAATGGAGAAACAAGTAATTTCAGAATAGATTTCTTCATCTGTGAGGAAAAGTAGGGTATCTACGTAAGAGGGTACAGTATGAGCTGAGCTGACGATCAGGCAGATGTAACCTGGAGCATATAGACAGCATGGCAGAGCAGATGGTATGCTGTGTGTTATTTATTTCACGACCCAAACGTTTACTTTACAACTTTACAGCAGCCCTAAAGTGTTAAAGACAAAGTCACTGTGCTTTATTTTCTATTATCTGAAAATAGGAAATGTGTGACAAATTTTAGTTTTAGCTATTCTATATAAAAAAAAATCTTCGGATTTTCTTTAACATGTTTGTGTATCAATTCTCTTTCCTTGAACCTGCCTTTTAGATTGCTCGGGATGTTGATGGGTCAGGTAACTACTTAATGCTTACACATAAGCAGGTTGCTCAGCTGCATCCCTTGTCAAGCTACTCCATCACCAAGAAGATGCCCGAGTGGGTCCTCTTCCATCAGTTCAGCATATCTGAGAACAACTACATCAGGATCGCCTCAGCAGTCTCCCCTGAGCTGTAAGTCTAATGGAGAAGGGCGGGCTTTCTTTTTAACTCACCCTTGTAGGAGTAAACCACACACAGGATTGTTTCACTCTCAGCTGTATGAGACTGCTACAGAGAAGGCACCAGTGCACTGGCTGTGTAGAGGAATGGGCTTAGCCAGCTTTTAGGAACAGATAGTCACTGGCTGGAACTGGGGGTGGGGGATAGGGTGATGCAAAGGAGGAGGGAAGGTGAGGTTGAAGAGACAGGTAGTTCCGGAAGACATACAGCTTCTTACCCCTAGTGCAATGCACAGCAGTTAAATTCTAGGCAAGAGGAAGGCTCTCTATACTAGAAAGATCTCTGCAGCTGTTAAGTGGTGAAAAGACAGAAGAGCAACACTGGGGATGGGGACTCTCAGAGCTGACTCCAGACTCAGTCTAACGGCACTATATGATGTTCACGGTTGTAGCTTACACAAGTGAATCAGAGTAGAGCTAGGTGAACTTAAGCGGCAAAGACTCCCCTTGTTGCCTACCCAAAGCTCTTTTCAAGTATCTACTCTGATCCCTCTCGTGAGAGTGTGTTGCACTTCCACTGTGCAGCATTGTACTAGAGAAGTAACATTTGGAAGTGTAGTGAGTCTCACTGCACTAATACCAGAGCCTTATTACCTACAGAAGCAATACAAGGTACCTACTCTTCCAATGAAATACCAGGTCTGTACATACCTCCTGGGGCTGGGGGGAACCACACTCCCCACCTGCCTACCATTCCCCAACGTTCATAGTACTGTTTGTTTTAAATGAACAGATTTATGCAGCTGGTACCACAATACTATTTCAGTAACCTGCCTCCTAGTGAAAGTAAGGACATCCTACAGCAAGCTGCAGGCCACCTACCCACCACAGTTGTGAACAAGGACCAGGATGAATATGACAAGTGCCCAGATGCTACTGAGCAGAGATGCACGATCCAATGACCTCTCCAACACAGTGCAATATGGACACCTAGGGAGGCTGGTGGTCGGCTGCTGGAGCTAGGGCAGTCCTGGACATGAACACTTCAAGTATGATTTTAAAATAAAAAAATAGTTTTTATTAAGTTCTTAAAATTACTATTCCACCTTTTCTTATTGGAAGTTTTTAACCAATCATTCATAATTTGACCAAAAGTAAAAAAAAAAAAAAAAAAAAAAACCATTTTGTAAATGTGTCATAGACATATGGAACAGAACCCTACTTTTTGTAGAGGACTTGAATCTGAATAAAATTATGAGTTTTTCAGTATCTCTTCAATGGATTTCTTGGTAATTACACATAAACAAGCCTGTCACTGTCCGAGGGAAATGGACTAGACAGAGAGATGGTCTTTCAGGGTTTCCATGATCTCACTCATCCTGTCATCTGGAATTAACATCACAGTCCGCAAGGGCTTCATTGGAACATCATCGAAGGACCATCTGCCTCCCAGACAAGTGTCGCTCTCCCCCTGCACCGAGTAGCTGAACTTCAGGATTGCCTTCTGCAGCAAAGGAGGAGACACAGAAGAAAATGTGGACAACTCATAGGCAGAGCTCATTTAAAGGACACTGCATATAACAGTAAGGAACACTCAGAATAAAGTAAGTTCAAACGCACACTTCAGGGAGAAATTATGAAACACCAAACAAATTTCAACTCACAGGAGGACCATAAAATAAGGAGTAACACTTCAAGGCCAGAACAAGCAGCCAAGTGACAGAGGTGACATTGTTTCTAGTTCATGGTCTCACTTGATTGCTAAGGTAATACTGTGACAGATAGGTGGCACTGAGGAGACCTGTCCTCAAATGTTGATCTTCATCTGTCTAGCAGCTTCCTTAGCTTGGCAATGGTATACCCACATGGCATTTGCATAGCTAGACCATCTTGAAATCCTACACAGACCTCTTTGAAATGGTTTCCATTTGTACAGAGTTCATCACTGAACTGGAAGCTGACCTGAGAGTTCTCAGGATTCTCCTGTGTCTGTGCTGTGGTTACAGGCAAGTGCTACCGTGTCCCACTATTTCATGTGGATGTCCAGAATATCATCCTAGGTCCTCAGGCTTGCATACCCCATGATTGCTATTTACTTATTGTACAACAAAGGCAGAGTTGAATCTCTACTGCTGTGCTAGGTAAATACCCTCGCTTTGCCAGTCTGACCACTTATCTGATCCAGGAGTCCATACACACAACTGGATGCAGGGATATAACTGTAACCCCACACCCCTGGGGCTGACAGAGGCCTGTCAGCACAGTAGCTGCAATCAGAGACCCCACCACTACAAGATGATCCCCATAAGCATATCATGGCATGTGTACACACAAATATATACATTCTTAAAAATTGTACTATCCAATTCAAAAAATATTACCCCTAAGATTTTTGAAGAGGGCAGTGAAGAAAGAATATAGGAATACTGTCTAGGATCTGGGTGCCCACCATCACAATACAGAAAGTGCTAGAGACCCATCAGTGGGGTAACAATCAGACCTCGGGGCTCAGAGCAGCTATGATCACCGTCCCTCATATCTGCAAACAGGAAACTTCTAGAACTGAAACATGCAAATGTAGCTTGACCATCACACTGTAAGCATGCTCTAAGTGCCTAACTGGTCCAAGGCAGTACCTACCTCATCCCCACCACCTACACATAGTATAATAGGAAGCAGTTGTGTGTGGAGGATGTACTGGACAGTGTGTCAGCCAGAGACCACAGAGAGGCTAGGGGAGCTAGAGGACTCAAGAGGATTAGATTTTGTTTTTGTCTTTAATTTCTAGAAACAGGGTTTCTCTGTGTAGCCCTGGCTGTCCTGGAACTCACTAGGTAGACCAGGCTGGCCTCTCCCCCACAGTGCTGCAAATATAGGTGTGTACCACCATGGCCCAGCCTAAGGATGTCTATTTTCTTTTGTTTTGTTTGTTTGTTTGTTTTTCGAGACAGGGTTTCTCTGTGTAGCCCTGGCTGTCCTGGAACTCACCCTGTAGACTAGGCTGGCCTCGAACTCAGAAATCCGCCTGCCTCTGCCTCCCAAGTGCTGGGATTAAAGGCGTATGCTACCACCACCACCCGGCGGATGTCTTATTTTCAAGAAAAGCTACTAGAGCTAACAGAGATGAAGCAGGGAATCCTTACCTCATAGAAGAACTCTTCCTCTGCATTTGCAAACATCAGTGCTTCCTGTGGAAGGCCGTCCCGTCTCTTTCTGGAACTGGACTTTCCTGCTTCCACAAATGTCTTACTAATCAGCAGGTAGAAGCAGCACTTCCCACATGGCTTGTTGGTTCTTCGTGCCTCAGCCAGTTCTTTCCTACAAGACACACACACACACACACGCACACGCACACGCACACGCACACACACACACACACACACACACACACACGTCACCACTGGGTTACATCTATCTGGACCCAGAGAAAACCAACGTAGCACCCTCTCTGGGCTCTGTTGCACACTGGCTGGGCTAACTCATGCTACTGGCTATACCCAAGAATGTGATGAGCCTGGGTTTTTCTGTGAACAGTGAAGAATCTGAGTTCAGAAAGATACTTACCCACTAACAAATGATCTCAGATTCACTCAAAATCACTGTTTAATGCAAATTTAAAACTAAATAAGAACTTGCACTTTTTTTTTTAATGTGAGTACACTGTAGTTGTCTTCAGACACACCAGAAGAGGGCATCTGATCTCATTACAGATGGTTGTGAGCCACCATGTGGGTGCTGGGAATTGAGCAGTCAGTGCTCTTAACCACTGAGTCATCTCTCCAGCCCAAACCTGCACTTTTTAAACATTCAATGCTTAACTGCAAATTCAGAAGCACATAAGCACAGTGCGTGGCACTAGAGCATGTGACTACACAAGCCCCGTCACTAGGTAGTGCTGCAGAAACTTCACAGATGTAGATAACCCTAATTCCAGGATAATAAACAGAATGGCAGTAAATTTCCTTTCCTTCCAAAATTAATAAGCTGCCTCTAAACAAAACTAATAAATTCAGAATAATCCACTTCAGCTCCCACACAAAATCAGCAGAAAGTAGTTCAGTCCATGAGACTAAATAGGCAGGAGCCCCGGCTGCTTAGAGGAAGACACATACAAACCATTTAGGGGATAGGGGCAGTATGAGCTGCAGCTAGGGGTGCAGATGGGAGAAGAGGCCAGCGAGGGACAGCTAGCATGCCTGCCGACACTCTAACCTTGTACATCAAAACACAGGTGATACACTCCTTCCCTCACTTCTTCTCTAAACTTGGTAGTTCTAAATGTTTTTGTAACTTCAGACTCCTGCATTAAACAACATCAGGAGGCCAAGAAGTAGGGGCAATATTAAGGATTTGGTTTCACTAGTCAAACCAGAATGTAAGAATTGGACTCTAGTTTTTTTTAGTATTTGTTCAATATTTGTTCAAATTACAGATGTCTGTGAATGTGGAAACTTGTCAGTCAAATGTAAAGAGTCTTGAAAATTCATCAGCTTTTCTATCACCAGAGTCTTTGAAAATATTAAAATTTCTGCCACCGATTATCAAAACTACTCAAGGGGCTGGATGCTGGAAATGAGCAGCCCCATGCACTACTCGGCCCCCCTTGGCAGAGCTGCAGCCCAGGCAACCTACACCTGTACACCTGTTGCACAGACTTCCTGTGAATCTACTTGGTAAAGAATGACCGTCAGAGGGCCCTTCCCAGAACTGCTTACTGAAGCTGCTGGTGCATAGGCAGAGCAATCTGTGGAGGGACGTTAATGAATCGTTCACTTAGCAGAAAGCCCACAGGCTTGCTGGTGTCATTCAAAAGCTTGTCCAGCTGTTCAACCATGCTCTGCTCACAGTTCTTCTCACAGAAGCTTAGAACCAACTCTTTAATTTGTTCAGCACACTGAGTCCCCTGGAAAGTAAAGAAAAGGCTTGCTCTCTGCCTTGAGAGTGGGGGTTTCCTCCCATTGCCTTTACACCCTAGTGTTTCTTCAGTACTGACTGCTGAAGAATTCCCCAAAAGTAACTACATCTAATTACCATCCCATGATTGGTGGTAAGTCAAATTTATAATTAACACTCACACAGTTGAACAGCAATCTTATTACACCTCACAAAAACAGTTGGAAATTAACTGGAATGTTCCTTTGAAAACTGAAGGTGGCCTGCACCTTATTTGCAGTTGGCATAGTTTTTATCAGAACTCATTACTGACTGAGTCAATAAAGAGCGATGACAAGCCGGGCAGTGGTGGCACACGCCTTTAATCTCAGCACCTGGGAGGCAGAGGCAGGCGGATTTCTGAGTTCGAGGCCAGCCTGGTCTACAGAGTGAGTCCCAGGACAGGCAGGGCTACACAGAGAAACCCTGTCTCGAAAAACCAAAAAAAAAAAAAAAAGATGACAAAATGTACACGCATGTTAAGGCCTACTATCAACTTTAGAAGCTGCTGAATAAACCCTCAGTATGCACTGTACTGGGAGCAGAGACGGGCTGCAGGGTCCTGCAGACACCCTGCATCAGTACCAACGTCCCAACGCCAGACACTACAGTGTTAGTGACCATGCCACCAGGAGTAATCAGCTTTAAGCTGGTACAAATCACTCCGAACAAGACAGCTCCAGAGAGAGCAGGAAGGAGCACTGCCCTGATAGTAGGTAGCACAGCCTAACACAAAAAACTCCATCCTGCCCACAGATTCCAGGCTTCAAATGCCACTCAGTGAAACTAACCTTTCTTTCAGTTAAATTTAAAAGGCTTATGAAGCCAAAGATCTCATCTTCATCCACTTCATCATCACTGTCTTCTGAAACATCTGTTTGCTGTTTTAAAAGGAAAATACTTCAACTTTACATTATTCATTAGTTGGAAAGAAGTATAACACCAATTTTTTACTTTTTAAACCCAAAGCTTGTTTTTCTGCTGTCGAATCCCAAAGCAGTGCATCCTGAGTGCAGTGTGGCAACTGTCATAACACTTTACCTCCAGACCCATCTACCCCTTCTTTACATTCTGAATAACGTCATCCTGCTCTGTATCTCTTTACACAAGACTCTTTTTTCGTTTTTTTGAGACAGGGCCTTACTGTGTAGTTCCGGTGGACAAGGCCTGTTAATCATGTGTAGCAACAGCCGGAACTACATAGAGAACCTTGACTTGAAAAACCAAAAGAAAAGAAGAATCATGTATAGCTAGGTATAGTGATCCTTGCTTTTAATCTTAGGCAGGTGGATCTCTAGGCCAGCCAGAGCTACATGTGAGACCCGGGGTTATATGGGAAATATACATACCACATGGGCAAAGGGGGAAAGCAAACAGCAAAGAACTGTAATGATGAACCAACTTGAACTCCCTACCTCTATTCTGATTGCCCCTCCACTAAGAGACTAAGCCCCTAGCCAGGGTTTTCTAAATCCCTCCA
>JADRCD010224841.1:0-32246 GCA_019843815.1 Montemys delectorum | reverse complement strand
AGAAAGAAAGAAAGAAAGAAAGAAAGAAAGAAAGAAAGAAAGAAAGAAAGAAAGATGACCACAATTTATGAGGCTGAAGAGATGGCTTAATGGTTAGAGCACTGGCTGCTCTTCCAGAGGATCTGGGTTCAATTCCTACCACCCACACAGTGGTTCACAATCATTTTTCAGTTCCAGCTACAGATCTTCCTCTGGCCTTCGCAGGCACTACACTCACATGACAGGCACACGAAAGCAAAAGAATAATAAAAATGAATTTTTAAAAGATCAAAATTTAAAATTGCCAGTACCAAGGTGCTAGAAGGAGTGTGAAGCAACTATGATCTCATTCATTGTGGCTAGTAATAAACAAACAAACAAACATTTAGCTTATTGTCATATAGCCCAGTATTCAGCAACTTATTTACTCAGGAACTATGAGAATATGTATTAATAGAAATACCTGAATAAAAATATTTGTTAACAGCTTTATTCATAGTAGACAAAGGCCACCCACTGTAGTATTTAATTTTTGGTATACCCATACAATAAACACTAATCAACAATAATAAGAAAAAGATACAAACAATAAGCATGACTTTCAGACCCCAAATAGCACTCAGTGTATAACCAGTTATACGAAATCCTGACCAAAAGCAAATCAAGACCAAAGACGGAAACTGATCCATAGCTACCTAGAAAGCCATGCCACTCACTATAGTCAAGGGCAAGCGTCCTTTTTGAAGGGACAGAAACATTCCATCTCTTGGTTATTACAAAGGTTACATGATATATACCTGCCAATCATGAACTGGATACTGAAAACAGGTGCCACCCATTGTTAGTTACACCTTAACAAAGTTGACTGAAGGGCTAGAATGTAGGTCACTAGAACTGCTTGGCTAACAGGTTCTCTCTGTCTCTCCCTCCCTCCCTCCCTCCTTCCCTGGAATGCAGAAAGAAAAGTTATTTTTTAATAAATAAGGTTTAAAGTTGATTATGTATACTTTTAAGGACTCGGGTGAAGGGCATAAAGACTCACATTAAGGTTATGTGAGACTAGAAAAGTGGCTCAGTGATCTAAAACATTTGTTGCACTTGCAGAGGACCTGGGTTCAATTCCTAGCACCCACATGGTAGCTCACAACCATCTGTAACTCCAACTCTGGGGAATCTGACATTCTTTTTTGATCTGGGCACCAGGCACACACATGGTACACATACACAAACAGAGGTGTGCATGGTGCACACATATAGATATACACATAAGCAAATACTCATAGACATAAATTTTAAAACTTTAGGAGAGATCTGAGGAGGTATTCATTGGCCCACAGGACTGACTCTTCAGAGCCAGATTCTCCTGGGACTGTGTGACTTGGCCTCCAGATATAATGAAGCAGTTCAGACAGGGAAGGCTCTTAGAGCTAAGAGAGGCCCTCGGTGACTCACAAAAAGGAATAGCTCAGTAGGAGGTGTAACTACTGTCTCGGACTTATAGCTCTTGCTTCATATTTACTGGCTAATAAAAGCTGAGCTTTCCCTAAAGCACAAATGTGAATACTTATCTTAAAAATAAACAGATTTAAGTATACAGAAGCTACACATCCATGTAATTACTAGGAGCTAATACATGCTACAGCCACTGTCCCAGCAGGGCATGCCCGGAAAGGGCAGACCCTGCAGACAAAGTCTCCAAGCAGAAAACCCCACTTTGGAGCAGCCATCTGGAGAATAAGGAAGAATGTGCGTACATTCACTGCAGCACAGGTCTCTACTGCTCTGACAGGTAGCACTTGGTTCATAGGACAGTACAGAAGCCATCGCATAACAAATAGCAATTTCTGGTCCTAAAGTTTTTGGGGGCTGCAGAGGGGACCACACTTCTGGATTAGGGTGCACTGGGTTCCTTTTCTCTGTCTACCCCCACCCCAACCACCACAAGGAAGCCAGCTGCCATGGCATAATGTGCCCAGTTGAGAAGCTCACCCTGAAAGGCGTGAGGAAGCCTCTGGCCAGCAGCAGCGAAGAATACTGCCAAGAACCACAGCCTGAATTTACAGCAGAGTCTTCTCTAGCAGCACCCAGGGATGACTGCAACCTAGCACCCTGGTTATAGGGATGTGAGAACCGTAGCCGGGACGGCTAAGCTTTGCCCGATTCGTGGCCCATAGGACTGGAGATAACAAATAAGTTGTCATCGGGAGACATGTAACTATTAAGCCAATCAAGTGAAGAGACACAAAGGTGTGCTGCACGTTTTAAATTAGAATAGTAAGCAGGCATCCCTCGGGTTCAACGAGTCCTATTTGTCCCCATGTTTGGGAACTGGTATACTTAAATATTTGTCAACATCGAAAAGGCCATGAAATACTGCTACAATACTGATACTCGAATTAATGAATTCAAACAAGAGCACATGACAACAAGCTATTAGTACTTTGTGCACTAATAATGTGTTTTGGATGAGTCTGGAGAAACACTTGAGCAAACTGGCTTGAATTTGTTACAAGAGGCAGGAAACATTTATATTTCTGAAATATTGTACAATTCAAATATGAACTACAAAAGAGGACTCCCAAAGGCATCTTCGAAGGTTTCATAAAGCAAGACAAGGCTTCATCTCCATCTGTTATATTTGCTGAACAGATTTGAAAAGAATATTTATTAACTGCAAACATGCAAGGAATATGTGCTTTACAAATGTGGTATTTTTTTTATTATTATTAAGACCTACTGGCCTTGGGAGATCACTATATCATAATGCAATATAATTTGCATGTTGTCTAGTATATTAAAGAAGTAATATACTACATCACATATCTCAAGAGAATTCACATTCCATCAGTTTCATAGACATGGGACTTTACAGACAGGAAACACAAAACCTTATCATGGAAGACAATATTGCTCTTCAGAACATGGAGTTTCTGTCTATAATGCACCTCAGCTCTTCCTGCTGTGTTCAAAAGAAAGGATGAAATAAGTATGAACTTTTCTTATCTTTCATTTTATAAAGTATCTGCAAAATTTACCTGTTGCTCATTGTTCCACATACAATTATTAAGCACCTACTAGATGATTAAATAAAATGATATTGGAGGAATTATTATGCACAAAGTAAACACACGCCAAAAATCCCACAGATCTTGGGAGAAGGATGGTTAATTTTCCAGCAATAGCAATTTAGAGAGTGCAGGGTCTCATCTGATTGAACAGGATGATGCCAGTGAATCCAGCAGGAATTGACCAGGACATCAAAAAAATCCCAGGCAAGCGGAGCTCGCTCCTTGCACTTCTGCGGTCATGATTCACACAGGTCAGACACTTAGCACCTTTTATTCTTTTACCAAGCCCTATGCTCTCCAGCTTGCTGAAGCCTTTGGCTCTGACTATGGTCTTCCTTCTCCTGTTCCCTAAACTCTGATATGGGCCATCTTTCTCCTGTTAACTCAGCCAGCCTTTGAGGATTCGCTAGCACTTTGTGTAGTCAGCACAGGTACGGTTCAGAAGTGAGGGGCTCCTACTTGCCCCCTGCTTTATCCACCCCTCACTCCTGCCCTATCTGTGCAATGGCAATCCTTCCCACATCATGTGGGAAACTTGCTTTGTAAACAAGAGTATGTCACAGAAAAACCTATGCAAGCCCATGCAATGATCTTAAGTACATTTTAGAAAGGCGCCTGACAGAAATGTGGGGCTCTGCTATCAGCATGGAAACTTCTTGGAATGAAAGATACAAACTAAGTGAAAGGAAACCATTTATAAAACACTGTGATCATATGTAGAAGTAGAATCTAATTTAAAACCCCAAGTGTGTGTATGTTTGTGCCCCCATAGGAAATGGACTGAAGAGATGTACAGATCCAGAGAGTTAGCTAAGTCCAGGTCTTGTGGACACTCAATTTTCTCTTATCCCCATTTCCTTTGTCTCGGGGCTGATGCTTTTACAAACATGAGATAAGCTTCCAGGCTGAGTTGAAGAAAGCAAAGGTGCAAATGAAAAAGCATCATGAAGAAACGATGAGGTGATTCTAAATTATTTTCCATTTAGTATCTGTAATGACCAAAATGTGTGCGAGATAATATAGAAAAGTAATCTTTTTTTAAGGTATTGAAGATTAAAAATCTTAAACTTCTGATTAAAGTTTATCATAGGCAAAGTTTGATTATAATAAAGACAATCAGGTGTAAATATCTGATAGTAAATACAAAGAAAAACATTGTGACAAAGAGGCACACACTGAGGGACAGGAAGAGGTCACAACTTTGGGAATGACAAAGTTTGGGGACCTTCAAATGGAATATAAGTCTAATAATGAAGAGAGAAAAAAATTTAAAAATTGAAGAGAAATCTGGAAGTTCAGAAAGAGGAAGACCTAAATCTACACCTAGGTGGAAGAAAAACGAGAAGCTCCCAGATTTGGCAAGTATGTGGAATATGGAAATGATCACACTTTCAACTTAGCGGCTCCCACCATGATGTCCACCAGCCATCGGCTCTATCTGCTATGCCTGGACACTAGCCGTGAGTGAGTGAGGAGACCTGGGCCCAGATCATTCAAGATGTGGGGCTTGTGGCTGTTTGAAGGGTTCAGCTCCCACAGTGGCTAGCCTCACATCTTGGGGTGCTATGGTATCGATGCCCTTGACCCTTCAGTCTTCACAGTCCCCAGTTCCCTCAAACTTTCCCCATAACCACAGCCTACACACAGTTGTCTGTCTCCAGTGACAGCCTCTGTCAGTTCTTCCATTTATTTCCCAGCCAGCTGCTTATCTTGCCATTGTTCCTGCTGCTGTCACAGTCATCCTTGCCTTGCAGCTTCCACTCCCAGCCTTCGCTGCCAGACCAGTTGCTTTACTGATAAGCAAACGCAGCCAGAGAGACCACTTGGGCTCTGAAGGTGATCACGTTCTGGTTGGATGGAAGGCCTCCAGCACAGGTACCATGCCTGGTACTGGAAATCTGGCTAAGAGCCCAAAACTGGGAAGCTCATGGGCCACTCAACCTACTGCTGCCACTGCTCTGCTGATGCACAGTGCCATCTTGCTCCTGTAAACTCTATCACCACAGGTTAGTGTAACCCTCAGACCTCACAGGAGAGCCTCACCACACAGTGCACAGTGGATAATGCACTGCTCATCACAACCATCAAGCACAGGTGTCTGTAGAGCGGTCAGCCATAAACAGTTCTCTCCTCAAGGCCCAGGGACAATCTGGGAAGAGGAAGCAAAACTGTAAGAGCCAGAGAGGTCAGGGAGAGCCTGGGCGAGACTGTCTTCTGGGCATGCCAGGACAGCAGCACTTATGAGCTCACAGCAACCTTGGTTGTCAGAACAAGATGTGCATGAGACCAAGACAGACAACATTCCATCATGGAGGGTAGAGGGGCTCATGAGCTCCCATCCCCAACCAAGCAGCTGTTGACAAGTGGATGCCTGCTGGGGAGGGAGAGTCAGTTTTCATTAAGGGTGTGGCCATCTCTATCAGATGTTCCTACACCCTTGAATACTTAGCACAAAAAGTAATGAAGTTGAGAGGAGGGGTTAGGAGAGGAGGGATAAATATGGCTGAGATTTATCATATGCATGTACACAGTTCTGAAAGAACTAATAAAAATACAGTAATTTTTAAAAAGTCCACTTATGACAATTCTTCTAAGGAGCCTAATATTGCAACACCCCAGGTTGGCAGAGGAGGGTACGTTGTCTTAGTTAGGATTTCTATTGCTGTCACAAAACACAAAGACCAAAGACACCTTCAGGAGGAAAGGGTTTATTTCTTCTTAGAATTCTCAGGTCACACTTCAGCACTGAGGGAAGCCAGGACAGAACTCAAGGCATGAACCTGGCTGGAGCCAGGAGCTGAAGCGGAAGCCGCAGGCGAATGATGCTTTCTGACTTGCTCTTCCTGGCTTACTCAGCCTGCTTTCCTGTACAACCCAGGACCACTTGCCGCCTGCCCAGGAGTGGCACCACCCAGGAGTGAGCCAGGCCCTCCCTCACCAATCACTAATAATGAAAATGCCTCACAGAATTCCCTACAGGTAATCTGATAGAGATCATTTCTTAATTGAGATTCCACTTCCCAGATAACTCTGAACTTGTGTCAAGTTCACAAAAGACCAAGCAGGAACTAGGCTTCTAGATCCCAAACTGTGCTTCAGCAGCAAGAAGCTATAGCTATGGCACTGCGTCCTCAAGGCAGCCCTGAAGTTCACAGTATCCAGGCTGCCGGAAAGGCTGCTTGGCCAGCTCTTTGGCTGGTGGTCCTCCACTAAACGCAGTTATCACATCAGGGAAAGGTCTACCTGTATCAGTCAGAAAGTCTAATTATTTCAGATGCCCAACAGCTCAGAGGAAACTTATCCACTAAAAGGGTGTCTACAATTAAGCACTATAGTGCTTTAGTGAATTCAACAGGGTTCTAGCAATGCTAAACACAGTTAAAACAGTGTCATAGCAGAGGCAGATCCTAATAAATGTCTCATTTATATACACTTGATTATGCTAAGTACCTAAAGATCTATCCATCCTTGCTCTTCTTTCTAGATAACAGCTTTGTCTACCTAGGGGTTAGAGGATGCAGACGGCAAAGCACAGAGAGGTTTGAGATTAATGTTCTCCACTGAGAGACAACACTATATAAAACATCACACATACACCAGAACTTCAACTCCCAGCAAAGCACGTATCACCTAGGAAGCTGCTTCAGGGTAACATAGAGGAAGCACACACCACCCACCACTCTCCCAGAGATTACAACATCAGAGCACAGAATCCAGAAGCCAACCAAAGGAAGACTAAACTGCAAGAGGCAGCACTGGGAAGAAATAAAACACAAGAGTGGCTCCTGCTTTGTTGTTTTATGCCTGTAACACTTGCTGGTTCCTGGGTCTCACGAGATTACAAATGGACTTGAGAGGAAAAACTCCAAAACAAAAATCCACTAGTGTGGGACTTGTCTGTTGCCAGACAATGCTTGAGTCTCCTGGGGCTCACCCTAAAAATACAGTAGAAACCTCAGGCAATAGCAACCTGCCTGCTACAGTCTGGTTCCTCTTGCTGTGATCAAACACTGAGTAAAGCAGTAGTTCTCAACCTTCCTAATGCTGTGACCCTTTTAATATATATAGACCATACTGGTCCTGGTTGCCTCAGGGACGAGAGAATCCCCATGTATATCAAGTGATGTTATGTGGCCTTACTCCTTAATGTAAAACCATTGGTTGAATAAAGATGCTGACAGCCTATAGCTGGGCAGAAGAGAAGTAGGTGGGGTTTTCAGTTTCTGGGCTTGGGGCCTGAGGCAGAATCACAAGGAGGAGAGAAGGTAGAGAGAAGATGCCATGGGGTAAATGATCAGGAGAACCATGAGCACTGGCCAGCCTGAGTAAGAGGGGCCCAGATGGAATATGGCAAGCCATACCTCAGGGTTATTGGCAGGGAAGTAGGCATACTAGCACAGAGGGTTGATATCTGCCTAGCTCTAGTGCTGATTAAAGCTTACTATAAATATAAAAGTTTTGTATCTTTTACCGGAACTGAATGATCAAAAGTAGGGTAGAAAACACTGATTGAGATTAAATATTACAACATCCCCAACATAAAATTATTTTTGTTGCTACTTCATAATTGTAATTTTGCTACTGTTATGAATCATAATATAAATATCTATGTTTTCTGAAGGGTCATTCGACCCCCAGAGGGGTAGAGACCCACAGGTTGAGAACCACTGAACTAAAGCAACTTGAGGAACTTAAGGTCATACTCTATTAGAACAGAATCAGAAACCAGGGAAGAACCTGCCTGCTGACTTGCTCCTAAGCTCCTGCTCTAAGACCTTTCTCACATAGTCCAGGGATACCTTCCCAGGGATGGAACCGGTCACAGTTGCTTAGGTCCTACCATGAATCAGCAATAAAGAATATCCCTCCTTCTCCCCACAGACATGCCCCAGGCCTCTCTGATGGAGGTGGTTCCTCTGTTAAGGTTCCTTCTTCCCAGGAGTGTCAAACTGACTACTAAAGCTAACCATGACACCACCTCAGCTTCATTTCCCACACTACCCTGACACACACCCACAACGTATAAAGTGTCAGATAATACAGCAAGGCTGGAGCTGCAGTTTCCAAGGAAGAGATGTGAGAGAAAGGACACACGTCAGAAAGGGATATTTTAGATCTGTGCATGAGCTCACCACTAAACTCACTGAATAAATATCACGAGGACTTAAGAACTGAAAGGGTAGACAGCCACCAGATCCAGGCCACTTGTGGGTGACAAATGTGCAAGGCAGACCCAGACCATCTGTGAGGTTCTGGAAAACAAAATGAGCCTAGATTAAAAGCCCACAGATAGAAGACAGGAGAGAGCCTGCCAATCAAGCATAGTCATATTCATCACACACAAAAACAATCACTTTCAAAAAGTTAAGTGCACAGTCTCAGAATACTCAAGTGTCCATGATCCTATGTAAAATTACTTAACATATACAGAGTTAAGGCAGCCTAAAGAGAGGCTCCGTAGTTTACAGCATTTGGTGTTCATCCAGAGAACTCAGGTCTAGTTTGTAACAGCCACAAGTTTGCTCACAGCCACTTATGACTCTAGTTGCAGGTTTGCTCTTGCCCTCTCCTGGCTTCTGCTGGTAGTACAGGCATGAGTATGCACACAAACTCAGGCACAGCACACGCACACACAAGTGCACGAGCACACACACACACACACACACACAAAGTACATAAACCTTTATAGGAAAAAAAAAGAAAGACTACTCTTCAAGGACAACAATATTAATAAAGGCCAATGCTGAGATGAGACAGATACTGGAAAAATCAAAGACTTCAGGGACACCATCGTAGCCACAGTCCACAAGGAAGAAGCAAAGCTACAAAAGGAATAGAAAGACAAACATAAAAGTATAGAAACAGAGTAATTCTTCCCCTACAGGCCTTCAATACAAGAACTTAAATCACAGAAGAACTGCTTGAACAGCAAAACTAAGTCTTCATCCATGCAAAAGAGCATCACGGGCTGGAGAGATGGCTGGATCCACAAAGAAGAGCATCCACAACCAGAGAGATGGCTGGATCCACACAGGAGAGCATCCACAGCCAGTGATGGCTGGATCCACACAGGAGAGCATCCACAACCAGAGAGATGGCTGGATCCATACAGAACAGCATCCACAGCCAGTGATGGCTGGATCCACACAGGAGAGCATCCACAGCCGGAGAGATGGCTGGTGACATAAGAGGATACAGGTCCATCCACAGCACTCACACTGAACAGCTCACAACCTCACTTTACCACAGCTCCAAGGGATCCAACATCCTCTTCTGGCTTCCACAGCTACCTGCTCATATTTTTCTTAATCTAACTTTTTAAAAATAAAATTCAACATCTACATATTTTTGTCAGCAAGATAGCAAAGTAAAAGAAAAAGACATATAAAATATACAAAAAAAATTTTTACTCAAGATTATGAGGAGAAAAACATAGTAAAAGACTATCAAGATAGCTGTATATTGGAATTAGCAGGGACTATAAATTAATATGGTGCACATGTGAAGGCATCTCCAGGACCTGTCATATGCACAGGCCACAGTCCTAGAAAAATAATGGAAGACCACAAAATGAGAAAATAAATAGCAATAACAGAAGAGAAAAATAAGTTCTTAAATTAAATTTCATGGGATGAAAATAGACTCAATAGCTGCAAAATTAACAATATTTTGAAATATGCATAGAGCTTTTACCAAGGTTGGCCATATTTAAGGGTTGGAAGAGAGAAACAGAGAAATAGAAACATACATACAGAGATATAGACAGATACACAGGACACAGAATGAATTAGTACCAGAGAGGAAAACAGAAGATCAACATTCCTTAAAAACAAAGACAAATTTTGGCTCAGTATAAGCAAAGTAAATTAAAAAAACAGGGTAAGAAAACCCTCCATATCCATGGGTTCTATATCGACCAACCCAATCAATTATAGATAAAATATTGTAGCTAGGCCAATGATGGACACATCTTTAGTAAACACATATAGACTTTTTACCTTGTCATGATTGGCTAAACAAGAGAGCAGAACAATCATTTATGTTAGCATTGCATTAGCATCATAAGTAATGCAGAGATGACTTTAAGCATGCAGGAACTTGTGTAGGTTATAGTCCAATGCTAGCCCACTTTATAAAAGGGGTTAAGGCCAGGTGTGGCAGTACACACCCTTAATCCCAGTACTGGGGAGGCAGAGGCAAGCAAATTTCTGAGTTTGAGCCTACCCAGATCTACATAGTACGTTCCAGGCCAGCCAGGGCTACACAGTGAATCTCTCTGTCTCTCTCTATCTCTCCATCTTTGTCTGTGTCACCACCCCTCACCCCCACCCCTCCAGCATAAGTGTATGCATGGGAACTGGGCTTCTACATAGGGTCCTGTAGCCAAATCCCAGCAGACACTGAAAACATTTGTATATTTTTATCAATTACTGTCAATTTAACTTAATGTTAAAAATAAGCATAATACACTCCATTAATAAAATAAAAAAAAGTCACTTCAAGAAAAACTGAATAATTTGATTACTAATTTTGCATTCATTCATAATGAGAATACTACATATGAAGTCTCAGGGACCGTGACTGAAGAATACTTCTGTCTCATAAAGGAAGGAGAAGAAGTTAGGGGGAAGAGGAGCACAGATTGGTAAAGATAAAGCTTTCCCTATTCGAAGGACAAGGACATTCTACACAAAATCATGTAGTGATGAGGGAACTATAAAATGAAGCTTTAAAATATATTATTGAAGTCAGGCAGTGGTGGTGCATGCCTTTAATCCCAGCACTTGGGAGGCAGAGGCAGGTGGATTTCTGAGTTCGAGGCCAGCCTGGTCTACAGAGTGAGTTCCAGGATAGCCAAGGCTACACAGAGAAACCTTGTCTCAGAATAAATAAATAAATAAATGAATAAATAAATAAATAAATAATTTATTATTGAGCACAGCACTCAAACATAAAGCAGTGAGATAAACAGCAAGGGAGAACCGCCCTTCTGCAGGCAAAGACCAGCCCAAAGCTGAGCAGATGCAGCAGCTGAACAGAGACACTCGACCCTTGGGAGACTCAATATCGTTCAGCCAATTCAACAAACTCAGGATTTTAAAATATAGATTGCTAAGATGCTTGCATTTACAATCTATACAGAAATATAAAAAACTTGTAATTTTTAAAAAATAATTTTAATAAAGAGCTAAATTAAAGGACATACATCAACCCATTTCAAGACATGAAAGCCTTATAATTATGATTATATGCTATCAGCATAAAGACAGACATACAGATCAACTGAGCAGATCAGAAAATTCAGAAACAGACAGATGCACTCTGTGGTGGTTTGAGTAAGAATGGCCACACTCAATATATATGAATTTGGGTTCTCAGCTGGTGGACTGTTTATAAAGGATTAGGAGGTATGGCCTTGGAGGAGGTGCGTCACTAGGGGTGGGCCTTGGTTTCAAAAGCCCATTCTAGGTCCAGTTTGGCTCCTTCTCTGCCTCCATCTTGCTGATAGGATGCAATCTTTCGGTTACTGCTCCAGTGTCAAACCTGCCTGCCTGCCACCATGCCTCTGGTCATGATGAGTATGGACTAACTCTCTGAAACAATAAGCAAGCCTCCAATTAAACGCCTCCTTTATAGGCTGCCTTGGTCAACAGAGCTAGAACAGTAACTAATATGAACACCAACATATTTTAAGCAAAGGTAGTCACTCACTTAGGTGGGAGAAGAATACCCATACAAGAAGTAGTTGTGGAGAGGCCGGGCAATGGCCAGGTGTGTGAAATGCAAGTGTGTCATGCAAGCATGGAAGACTGGGTTCAGACATCAACACCAACATTGAAAGTCAGGAATGGGGTGCTTCTATAATCCCAGTGCTTGGGGAAAGGCAGATACCAAGGGCTCCCCATGCAGGCCAAATCCACGAGCTCTAGGTTCAGCAGTTCGGTCTTTAAAATAACATGTTCAGCGACAAAAGAAGACACATGATATCAACCTCTGGCCTCTAACGTGCATGCATGGGTGAACACATATGTGCACAGATGCATGCAACCAAACAAACAAAGAAAGAAAGAAAGAAAGAAAGAAAGAAAGAAAGAAAGAAAGGAAGGAAGGAAGGAAGGAAGGAAGGAAGGAAGGAAGGAAGGAAAAGGAAAAGGAAAAGGAAAAGGAAAAGGAAAGGAAGGAAAGGAAAAGGAAAAGGAAAGGAAAGAAAAGAAAAGAAAAGAAAAGAAATAGTTCGGGATGAACCGACCTCAATTTTAATTCACACCAAACTCATACAATAATTTAGCATGGAGTAGCAACCTAAACTGGAAGAGCGTCATGAACTCTCTGCAATAGGAAGCAGACCACTTCACGCCTTCTCAAAGGAAACATGACTTCTTAGAACTCAAAAACTAGGAGGCATTTTTAAAAATTAATTGACTCCCAAAAATCTTCAGCTCTTCAAATCTGCTGTAAGGAAACTGAAAAGAGAAGCCACAGAGCCGAAGAAAGGTTCAGACGGTTGTAATGTAGAAAGCAGAGAGTTCTCCAGCAACTCATTACCTGGATAGGTGTCTAAAACCTGGGCAAAACATATGAACAAATTCTTCACATACAGAGAAATGTGCGCACACAGATTCACACAACTATGCTGAAGAATGCACTTAGAGATGTTTGACATTGCTAGCCTGCAGGAAGACACAAATGAAAACTACCCAAGGGTTTGCTTCACACACCCCGGCACCAGTTGGAGTTTAGGATGAGAACACAGGCAGACAGCAGCTGGAACTCTTCGAGACCAAGGACGGCACTGAAAGGCACAAACACTTTGCGGGACCATTCGGATACTTCATCTAAAAGGCACCCTGACAGGTTCACCATGGCTCACATGTCTTGGGTCTTTACACTATACATGGTGGTGTCTGTCCACAAAAGGCAGCTCACAGTAGGTTCATTCACAACAAGCAAGCACAGACATCCATCCCCAGACATAACCACACAGCCTACTTGGAAGCAGGAAGAGCTATATAGCATCTCTCCTCACTGTGTGAATGGTGAATCGTATCTAGATGTCATACCTAGGTATTCTTAGAAAAAAAGGCAAAACTAATCTCTAGTGGCAAAGATTCCCATGGTGTTGGAGAAGGCTGATTGCCAGTGGCAAAGACAAAATTCCCCTAGGACTAAAAATGTCTTTGTAGTGACTGAGGTGGTAGCACACTTAAAATGTATACATTATGTATGTAAATTATGTACAGAAGAGTTGTTTCCACTGTACTATTGTAATTGTATCCAGAAAATAAAAAACTTCTACATGAATTCAATGGAAATAACAACAAACAAAAACCTCCATTCTGAAAACCCCAAGAAACTAAAAATTTTAAAATAATGGCAAGTTATACTAAGCTCATGGCATCATCACAAGATCTGCTCTCCCCAGTTTGCCTAGCGTTATCAAACTTCCCACAGGCTCTTTTGGAAAAACTAACAAATTGATTCTGAAGTAAATATAACCATACACACGGTCAAAGTTGCACTAGACACTGGAAATTGATCAAGAGTCAGAGACTTCTTACTGTGACTCATGAATCGCTCACAGTATGCCGGGGCATTCTAGCCAGAGCACAGAGAAACCCAGCTAAATGGAATGAAGCAGTCACACTGATGTCAACCCTCTTCCAACTTAGGCTCTAAACCACTTCAGTGTGGAAAGTGAAAATATCGATGGCTCTGGAACACCTGGAACACACATGGAAGAGCAAGAAAGACCACACAGCAATCAGGGGAGACCTTTACCACCTGTGGAGATTTCTCAGCCACAACACACACACACACACAAAAAACCCCAGCAACCATGAAGAAGAGAGAAAAGGTGGTGTGGTGAACTTCACCAAAAAAATACATTTAAATTAAGACTTTTTGCTATTTTTATTAAATTATGTATATGGCATGTCTTTCCATGTAAGCACAGGCCACACAGTGTCTGCGGAACACAGAGGTGTCACATCCCCCTAGAGTTGGAGTTGCAGACTGGTGTGAGCTGCCCAATAGGATCGCTGAGGACCAAGGCTTACGCCCGGCACCTCAGGAAGCTAAGGCAGAAGGATGGCCAGGAATCCAAGGCCTGTCTGAATTAGACTTTCTTCAAAAAAAATAAAAAAAACAAAAACAAACAAAAAAAAATAAATAGATGAGTTTTTAACATTTAAAGGGGAAATAAAAATTCCACTTCTCAAGATAAGTACATTCAAGACTTGAAAACAAGTACTTATAAGAATATATTTGATAAAGAAGTCATGAACAACTAACTGGGCAGTGGTGGCGCACTCCTTTAATCCCAGCACTTGGGAAGCAGAGGCAGGCGGATTTCTGAGTTTGAGGCCAGCCTAGTCTACAGAGTGAGTTCCAGGACAGCCAGGGCTATACAGAGAAACCCTGTCTCGAAAAAAAACAAAAACAAACAAACAAACAAAGAACTCATGAATAGAACACGCACATCAGAATTCCCGAAACTCCAAACAACCCAGTTAAAAAATAGGACATTCCCTCAAAGAAGATATTCAAGTGGCCAATAAACATAGAAAGGGATGTTTAACATCACTAATATTCCAGGAACTGCAAATGAAAACTGCCATGTTGTGTCTCTCGGGCCCCCTTAGGACAGTCTTGTTGGGTAAGCCAGGCGGTAAATGCCTGATTAAGAAGATGCTGGGAACAGGACTGTGGTGCGCTGCTGGCCACTGGGTGTGAAGAGCAGTTGAAAGTCCTCAGTTAGAACCAGAGCTGTGAGTCAGGCATTCTACTTCTGGGTATTTAATCCAAAACAACGGAAAACAGAATCTCAAAAGATTTTCACGCCCATGTTCCTTGCAACATTATTCACAATAACTAAAAGCTAGAAGCATCCCCCGATGTGTGAGCAACAGAAACACAGTGTAAACCTAGCCTAGCCCATTAGCAAGCTTACAGTATAAGGGCATCCTGCCCTGGGCTACAGATGACACAGGGGAATTTTAATCACAAATTACTTCAAAAAAATAGATGAGGTATCTAATGGAGTGAAACTCTTACCTAAACCAGCAGGAATGGTGACTGCCATGAGCAACAATGGGGCAGCCTTCGAGAAATCTGATGCACATACAGCAATGCGCACAGAGCTGACTATATACTTAGAATGTGTTCATGAGCTGGGCTTAGCTCAGTGGTAACACTCTACCTGGCTGCACAAGGCATGGACCCAATGCACAGCATTCACAGCATGTACATGCACTTGCTCACACAGGTTACAGTTTAAAAAAAAAAAAAACTGCTCACAGCAGCCTTTTTCATAATAGCACCAACTAGAACAATGTCGATGTCAGAATAGATTTTTAAATGGAATACTAATAAGCAATAAAAAGGAACAGATATATTGACATCATAGATGAATATAAAGGAGGCCACTGTTGTGCCCATGAAATGCCTGTTTGTTGTTTATTTTGAAATTAGATTGTCTCATTGACTTTTAGAAAACTGTTCATGTTTTGAACATGAGTTCCCTATTAAGTATACTTATAAAGTGTAGAATATGCTTTGTTTTGTTCAATTCATTAGCACTTTTAAATATTTATTTTATTTGACTTGATGTGTATGTGCCTGGGATTATGCATGTGCATCACATGTATGCAGGAGGCCAAGATGATGTGGGATTTTCTGGAACTGGAGTTGCAATTGATTGTGAGCACCTCTATGCTTGCTAGGAACAGAACCCAGCTCCCTAAAAGAGCAGCAAGTGCTCTTATCTGTTGAGCCATCCTTCTAGCCCTGATTAGTACACGTTTGTGGGTGGTTGGACAGGTGTGTGTGTGTGTGTGTGTGTGTGTGTGTGTGTGTGTGTATGTCTGTGTTTTAACTTTTTATTGATCCTTTGTGTATTTCACACCATGCACCCCAATCTCACTCATCTCCCAGTTCTTCCATATCCCCACTCTATCCCTGCAACATCTCCCCAAAAGAAAACAACAAAAACAAAACAAAACATCTCACCATAGAAGCTGCAGTGTATCACACAGTATACCTTTTTGTCCAAACAGCTTTACTTGCAAACATTCATTGCAATGAGTCATTGCTTTGGTTCAAAGCCTCTGGCTTCTGCTACACCATCAATACTGGATTCTCACTGGGATTCCTCTCAGATATCCTATTGGTGCCCTGTATCATGGAGATCCTGCAACTTTGGATCTGCAGGACCAGCCCCTTAACACACTCCAGTAGTTTATAGATGGGAGAGATGTTGGGGTGGGCCTACGCAAATAAGCAATAAAAAGGAATATAATATATTGACATCATAGATGAATATACGGGAGGATCTGGATCTGGGCCTGGGTGGTGGCTGAGTTAGTCAGCCCATCAGCTCTCCTGCTCCTGGGCCACCAGGGGGAGCTCTCAAGCACCACCCCAGTGAGGCACACCCTGCTCTCACACCCTTGGGGCTAGCTCTACCCAGGTGAGGTTCAGGGCCACTCTCTCAAGTGCAGCAGCCAGTGAGGGGTAGGGCCAGCTCTCCTGCCTGCCACAGGTATATGTGTGGAGGCATCTCTCCCATGTTCATACCGTTTGGGCCAGCTCATCTGTGCCTCAGCCGCAAGGCCAGCTCTATTATGCTGCCTAGGCAAGGTGTGGTGGCTGCTGGTCTCAGTGCCACAGCCAGTAAGGGGAAGGGCCACCTTTTTGTAGCTCTAGTACATCAACATGGCCCCAGGTGGCAGAGACGTCAGCATGGCCTTTGGTGGTAACAAGGGCCTCAGGCATCGACAGGGACCCTGGCTGCTGCCACGACATCACCATGGCCTCAGGTGGCAGTGTAGGCTACTCACATTAGGCTGTCTTTCATTTTTCTCCCATCTCTCCACCACATGTTTGTTCATTGTGGTCACAATTTGTGGCATGGGGTGGGCCTCTGTTTGTTTTTTAAAATATGTCAAGTAAAATAATCTGCTTCCAGTTAGGCAAGGTGGCACAAGAAAGAGAAGGAAGGAGGAGGAACTCTGTGCATTTCAAGACAGCCTGGTCTACACAGCAAATTCCAGTCAGGACTACATAGTGAGACACTGTCCTTTTTTAAAGTAAACAAACACCACACCCAACAGCATCCTGTTACAGTGACTTCTAGAATAAACAAAGTTAAGCTGTGGTGATGGAAATCTGAACACTGTAGCAATGAAGAAGGGCTGGCTGGATGATAGAAACATTCTGTGTCTTGTTTGTGGTGAGAATTACAAAGGATCACATGTTGGTGCACTTCCAGAGGACCTGGGTTTGACTCCCAGAACCCACATGACAGCTCAAACCTCCTGTAACTCAGAATCATGTACCACCATCTTCTTGACTCCTTTAGCACCTCCACACCCATGGTGCACACATAAACTCATGCATGTTCACACAAATAGATACAAATATATTAACCTTTTAAGAGTTATTTCCTTCTGGCTGTAGTAAAAGTATCAAACCTTTACAAACATACTTTCTAGGTGGACCCAACACCCTCTCCATCCTGCCTGTGTGCCACACCCACCCACTAAGAAGGCAAAGTGCACATGTGAGTGAGACACAGGCCAAACACACTTCATTGTCAAGGTCAAATCCTTTACTGCTAATATTTAAGAGTGTTTTGCAGCAATATTATTTAGCAAACAAACATTTCTCGTCTCATTTTTTATCTAAATAAAGAGGAAATAATGCTGAAACTATACAATGTCAAAACACAACATATGTGTGGGCCAGCTGTTATGAAGAAATAATACCATTTGTTCCTAATAAACTACTTTGCAGGAATGTCTTGAAGATTAATGAGATAACAGGCAGCTACTTCTCAGTAAGGAAACTACTTGCTTCGAATAACTCAGGTCCCTCAGGGAATAGTATAATCATTGGGCTACTGGGCTACAATTATATAATAAAGCAAAGTGGTAGGCTTAAAAATTAATGTTCTGATAATCAAGGTTTTATATATTCAGAATGTTTATTTATGAAATACAACATACACTTGAAATGCACTTTAAATCCTTTATTTAGAAAAAAAATCAGCTTTTATTCTGTGACTGACGTAATGCAGCGCTTCCTTCATGAGTTCAGACAAGGATAAATACGTAACATGCGGTCACTGCCTCCAAGAGGCTAACAAGCTGGTGAAGATTTGTGACGAGCAAACAAATACAAGTGCAAGATGACAATACTTTTAAATTCCCAGTCTGCCAAGTATTACAAAAATGTGGGGAGCAGGCACCTGATCCACGGGAAGGGGGGCATACAGTGGAGAGAGCAGCAGGAAGCCTCCTGGAAGCAGAGGCATCTCAACAGACCAGCTCGAGAAAGCTAAGGTCTGTGGTCATAAGGGAAGGCACAGAGTTTGGGGCTGGAGTTAAACGAATACACAGAGAACAGAAGCCAGCCAAGGAGGCACAGGTCACTACTGCACAGCCTTCCATGGAGTATTAGCACAGGCCAAGGGACGAAAACAGAGAGGCAGCCGGGCAGTGGTGGTGCATGCCTTTAATTCCAGTACTTGGGAGGCAGAGGCTGATGGATTTCTGAGTTCAAGGCCAGCCTGGTCTACAGAGTGAGTTCCAGGGCAGCCAGCTATCTCGAAAAAAAAAAAAAAAAAAAAAAAACAAAAAAAACAAAAAACAAACAAAAAAAAAACCTAAAACAAAACAAAACAACAGAGAGGCAAATGGGCAAAATGGAAACTCAATGCTCTAGAAAGAAAGCAAATATTACATCAGGATTCTGAAAGGCAAATGTAGCAGTCTAACGGAAGAAACTGAAGTTGTTACCCATGAAGAGCCACAGAAAGAAAAGAGCAGAAAAATCCTCCAGAAATTCTACAAGAAGGCATTGGTAAAGAAGGTCAGGCAAGAGAAATGTGGGAAGGAAACAAGCAGGTGCTGGAAAGGACATCAGGAGAAAGATCCCACTCAGTCCAGGAGCCAGGAGGAAGGAATGACCCATGGTGACAAATCAAAGAAGTCAAGATTACAGCAGTGCCAGAGCTATCACCATCTTGTGGTATCTCGGGTGACCTCAGCAAGCGTGGACACTGAGAAAACGGGAAAAGGTGGAGGAGATGAAGTTCATGGCTGTCAGAGACTGCATCTGTGAGGGATGCATGCATGTCAAATCTTTTGACATCCTAAGACACAACAGTAGCATCTACAAGACTTGCATTAAAAAAACATATAAAACAAGTCACACACACACACACACACACACACACACACACACACACTAGTGTCTAAGTAAGGAATGATTTGGCGCTGGGCCTCACTCAGTTATCCTGGAGAGCATGTGGGCAGGCAGAGATAGGACACACCTGAAAGGTGTGTTGCGGAGCAGAGAGAAATTTGTTACTTATCTCTCCTTCTGTGGTTTTGGTTCCGATTCATTGTGAGAGTTTGCAGTGCTTCAACATTAAGACAGAAAAACATGAAATAAACACTAAGGTGCTGGTTGTGGTAGCCAACACTTTAATCCTAGCACTAGGGATAAAGAGGTAGGCACATGTCTGCGAGTTCTGAGTCCAGCATGGTCTAAAGAGCGAGTTCCAGCCTGCAGACGACTGTCTCAAACCTGTTTGGCTTTTAGTCTCTCAGATATTACCTTGATGGAAAGAAAGCAAACTTTCTCCATCTAAAGTAAGTATTACAAAGTGAAACAGCTATTTCAGATATTCTAGTGAATTGTGTATCTGCAATTATATGATGAAGAAATATACTGTTTAAAATGACCTTAACTTTACCAAAATTAGTCTCTGCCACTTGTAAAGAATATAGCTTTTGCTGGTTAATCAGTGATAATCCATAATTGTATATTAAATGGACAGATGATACATATTATTAGCAGTATATAATACTACTCTAGCAAGAAAATCTTATTTAAAAAATACAAAGTTGGGCTGGAGAGACAACTCAGTGATTTTTTTTAAAGATTTATTTATATATATTTGAGCACACCGTCTCTGTCTTCAGACACACCAGAAGAGAACATCAGATCCCATTACAGATTATTGAGAGCCACCATGTTGCTCTTGAGATTGAACTTAGGACCTCTGGAAGAGCAGTCAGTGCACTTAACCACTGAGCCATCTCTCCAGCCAACTCGGTGGTTTTGAGCACTGGCTGCTGCTCTAAAGGACCCAGGTTTGAGTTCTAGCACCCACAGGACAGGTCACAACCACCTTTAACTCCAGTTCCAGAGGCTTCAATACCCTTTTCTCTGGGCACCAGGCACTCAAATGGAACACAGACAAAATAACTCATACACAAGATTTACTTAAAAATAAATAAGTAAAACTTTAGAACCCCATAAAGTTAAAGTTAACTTTAACAATGCACAACGGTTGAGCAAGCTCTAGGTGCTGGGATCTAAGTATCAAATGTGCACACACATGCGTGCACACACATGAACTGTGTGCCGCTGCCCACATGCTCTTCAGAACAGACTTGTAACCTTAGAGTATCTGTTCCTTCTGCTTCTGAGTCTCATCTACCTGTTAATATAAGCTATTTGGGGCCTCTCGAAAGATGCATTATGTAGGGCTGGAGCAATGGCTTAGAGTGAAGAGCACTTGCAAAATTCCTAGGTCTAGGTGTCAGTGCCCACATGGCGATACCCAGCCACCCAAAGCTTCAGTTCCAGAGAAGTGGATGGCTTCTTCTGACCACTGCAGCCACCTGTACACATATGATGCACACACATACATGCAGCAAAGCACTCGTACACAAACAATAAGATACATATTTTAAAAAATGTTTCACACACCTACATAGGGCACTACAAACTATCACTGGTGGGTATTGATATAATTCCTAAATATATACAGTACTATCTGTATATCTTTTGATGGCTACAAATTAATTATGGGCTCCCTCAAATCTATGAAGCAATTTTAAGTGAAGTAAAGTGGACTGTCCTGGTTTCTGTGTACAATTTGAATAACCCTTTAAAGTGCTTAATAATGAAATATTCATGTAAACATGCAGTCACATATACACAATGAATAAAAAAAAAAAAAAATACTCCAAGCATGTATCTTTTTAAACTGTCCTGCCCAGTGGTGGTGCCGATTCATTCGCAGGCCTTTGCCTTCAGTCCAGCACTCAGGAAAGCAGAAGCAGACACGTCTCTTAGTTTGAGGCAAGCCTGGTTACAGAGCGAGTTCTAGGAAGCCAGAGATACAAAGAGAAACAAAAACAGAAGACAAAAAAAAAAAAAAAAAAACCCACAAAAACAAAAAAACAAGAAACAGAACAACCCACGAAGTGTACGGTAGGAGAGTAAAGAGAAGGTTCAGCTCTGGACAGAGTCCCACTGTACATGCAGAGAACCAAAATTCGGTTCCCAGCATGCCAAAGGGCTTGTGACTGCCCATAACCCCTGCTCCTAAGGATCTTGGGGATCTTGATGCCCTCTTCTGAAACCCACAGGCTCTGCACTCACATACATATGTCCTCACAGAGACACATTTTTTTTTAAAGTCTTTATACATGAAGTTCATGGCCATGGCCGTTCTCTGCCTTAGCCATTCCCTGGCAGACCTAAAACCTTCAAAGCAAGAACTCCACCTCAACAAGCCAGAAGCAACTGAGCACACGGAAGAAAAGGAGGAAAGGGGTGGGTCGCTTCCAGACAGCTCTGCTGACTCCAGAACCACTGATGGGTGCACCCGCCCCTGCAACCAGACAGCTCTGCTGACTCCAGAACCACCGATGGGTGCACCCGCCCCTGCAACCAGGCCACCCCAGCTCCGACATTAGAACACACCATGTCATGTTCTCCGGACAAGGAGGAGAGAACCGCAATCAGGAAGCTGCAGGGTCACAGAGAGAAGCACCAACACCTATAGACACAGCCCCGCTGACCTATGCAGGAGTCTAGCCCCATCGCCTGCCCAGCAGACAGACAGCCCAGACACCTTTCTTCTCTCTCCATACAAAGTTTCTCACACACCCCCCATGTACTTAAGTGGGCCCTGGAGTTGGGTGCTAGACATTAAGAAAACAAGGAGTTTAAAATGAGACAATTTAGTTTGTAAAACATTCATCCTCGCAGGGCGGTGGTGGCACCTACCTTTAATCCCAGCACTTGGGAGGCAGAGACAGGCGGATTTATGAGTTCGAGGCCAGCCTGGTCTACAGAGTGAGTTCTAGGACAGCCAGGGCTACATAGAGAAACCATGTCTCGAAAAACCGAAAAAAAAAAAAAATTTCATCCTCTTGTAGGACTGCCTGAAGATCTTTAGATTTGTCTCTAATATGCTTTATTTCACCAAAGAGCAAACTTACTGTTGACGTGGTCGATGTAGTAGGCACCAATCTGAGGGTCAAACCCTGCTTCCCATCCCCAGGGCAGCTCATCCCCGACACAGTCAGCGAAGGACAGGGGCTTCGTTAGCCTACAACAAACCAGAAGAAACATGCTGTGATTCGTCCATCAAACCAGACATGTCAAAAGTCAGTATCCTGGGGCTAGAGAGATGGCTCAGTGGCTACGAATACTGTTTGTTCTTCCAGAGGTCCTGAGTTCAATTCTCAGCAACATAAGGTGGCTCACAACCATCTATACTGAAATCTGGTGCATTCTTCTGGCATTCAGGTGTACATGCAGATAGAGCACTCATATGTTAACTATTTAAGAAAAAAAAAGTCAGTTATCCTAACCCCAAGTTAAAGATCTAAGTTGCATTTTCTTCTAGTTCTTGGTTATTCCTAGAATTTGCATTACAATGGCCCCTCCAGGACACAGAATCCTGGCACCTCTGCACTTACCCATATGGCTTCATGAGCTCTGGCCTTTGAATCACAGTCACTCCTGAGGGCAAGCAGTTCTAACACAGCCTCTCTCTCTCTCTGTAAAGGTGGTCATCCCTAATCCACATGCCCTTCCGGCAACTTAACTACCTGTCCTCGGGCTCATGTGAAAACAGAGGGGACCACACAGGAACACTTTCTAGGCTATTGTAAGTGGTTATTGATACAACATGGCATGAATCCTCCCATTTACTCCCCCAAGTGGCACTGAAGTGCGTTCCAAAACCTCACACTATTGAACTGTGTCCCCAGGGCCGGCTGTATCAACAGAAACACAGTCTTGCCACTAAGGTAGTTCTGATGCAGATTAAAGTTCTGGAGCCTCTAACCTAGAAGTTTAAGAGCTTAACATAAGCAGCAAGGAGGTCTGAGTTCAAATCTTTGTCCTGCCATGTATTCTACAAGAGTCCCGGTACCTGATAAGGTTTTAGTTTTTTGGTTTTCCCCAAAAGGGACAGTGAAGAGGGGTAAATTTTAACTGTGCTGGTTAGTTTTTTGACAACTTGGCACAGCTGGAGTCATTTGGAAGAGGAAGCCTTGATTGAGAAAATATCCCTGACAGACTGGTTTGTGGGCAAGTCTGTGGTACATTTTCTTGAGTGATTTATGGTTGATATGAGAGGGCCCAGCCCACTCCTGGGCCGGTGGTCTTGGGCTCTGCAAGAAAACACACTGAGCCAGCAGTGAGAAGCCAGCCAGTAAGCAGCACTTAAATCTCGTGGCCTCTGCATCAGCTGCTGCCTCCAGGTTCTGCCTTGTTTGAGTTCCTGTCCTGACTTCCTTCAGGGATGGACAGAGATCAGGAAATGGAAGCTGAGATAACTTGTTTTGCTCCTGGTACTTTAATTATTGCAATAGAACTCTAACTAAAATAGCTAGACAGTACGGGGCCTGGTAAAGAGTGGCCGTCTAAGTCTGTTGATTGAGTTAAATGAATCTCAGAGAGAGTAAATGGAGCCATTTGCCAAGTTCACTGTGAAGTCATGGAGTGAGTCTGAACACAATCTGAGTTTAAAAAAAAATCCTGGTTTTAGAATTGTACTCAAAATCCACCTCATGCCAATTAGCTGCCCAGAAAAATATTTTTCTTTTGATAAAGGAATTATATACAATATCAAAGGATCTGATGCCAAAGAAAGTGACCTCGTACACGCCCACCACCCTAAGAATGCCTATCCGACCTGCTCACGGCTGTTTGCCCAGAAGCAACTGTGCGGTTGCCCGACTGACTTGAGGACTCTTGTTTCCCTGACTTTGGATGCAGGCTGTCACAGGGCATACAGCGACATGAAGAAATGAGGGTTGAGGAGATAGATGGAAAGAAAGGCCAGCTTAAATGACAAGACACCGATCTTCTATCTGGTACCAAATTGACACATGTAGGCCTGAGTATAACACACATATATATTCATTACAAGAAAAATTTCTAAAAGCTTCAGGTAGTGTACTATGATCACAAGCTGCGGTGACATCATTAATTTGCGAATACTTGTGGTTTTTCCCTCTGAACTGGTCACTGAGAACTTATTTAACTGTCACTGTTGTAAGTAGAGAATTACAACAGGTATAAATTTCACTATAAACTCAGAGAACTGGTCCTTCAAAAGCTCTCAGTTATGAAAAAGTTAATCCAAAATCTTTCTTACAGTGCTACTTCAAAAGGAAATTTTATGCTTTACTCTCTGCATCTGTATAGCATAATTTTTGCTGTGTTCTCTCCATACGTAAAACCACTAAGCATATATGTATAGATGTCAAAGTTTAAAGACTAAACCATCAGATTAGAATACTATATCCGGGTATAAATAATCTCAATCAAGTAGACAGCTATGGTGCTATTCTGATAATGGGAAGTTCCTGTGACAGGCTAGCTAACCTTTGCACTTTGGCCTAGAAACACACTCAATCCCCCATCATAACAAGGGCTCTCCCTAACCACTGCTCATTCTAGCCAGTCTCCCTTCTACACCCAACACCTAGCTATCCGTCACCTCACCAGTACCTCTGCCAAAGCAATGCTTGCAAGTGCCAGCCTTTTCATGCCGTTGTTTGGGGGACCAGATTTACTACTGACAGACGCTTCAGTGCATACAATGGTATATGTTCTAAAAAGGGTGTAAGATTTGCATATAGTAATTAAACTAATTGCAATAATTAAAAAAAAAACACTAAGTGAAAGAAAAGCACAAAAAGTAGCATTGCATGATTCCACCACATAAAATTAACACTCAACCCACAAAGCCGGAAGACCAGAACACAGGTAAGTGGTTAGTTCCCAGAAGACAGGGAGACGGTAGAACAGACAGACCCCTTCGAGGCTCCATGGGGAAATGGGAACCTTTCACACTGAATTTTGTCTAGGGCTACACAGCACCGTGGCTGTTTCAATGTTGTCGTGCTGCTAACGTAATAATTGTTAATCCACATTACATAAATGTTACCTCAGTAAGTTGGTCTAGAAGGTAGGAACAAGCATAGAAGAAAGCCAAACTCCAAGTGAATAAAGTCCTTTTACAAGAGACAATAAATAATTAAAAACGAGGAAACGTTCAACATCCCTAATAATAAAGAGAAATGCCAAGTTCAACAACCCGAGGCTGTGTTTCAAGCCTATTAGGCTAGGTTTCATTTGGGTTTCCTCTTCTCAGTGAGGTAACACAGTTCTGGTGGTAATATGGAAAAGTTGGTTACTTTCATTCATATGCAATGCTTTTATAAAACAACTTGGCAGTAGTAAAAATAATAAATAATAAATAAAAGAATTGGGTAGGTGAGGTGGTTTAGCAGGACCGCAGCTGTCGACTCACTTTAGTTCCTGAAGCCCACATTGGCAGGAGCGAACCGATCCCCAAACACACTAATAAAGTATTTTCTCCAAATGTTGATTTAGTTCACCCAGCCATGCTGTTCCGCCGTTCAGGAGCCCTCTGCCACCTGCCATCACCATAGCATGCTCTGTGCTGCAAGCCTCCCTCAGCCCTGTTTTTGCACACAGAGCCTGCCTCCCAGCATAGTCAGGACATGAGAAATGGTGACTGAAGGGTTATACAGTATTCTTTTCAAAAAGTTCATTTACAGCTGGGCATGGCAGCGAGTACCTTAATCCCAGCACTGGGAAGGAAGCAGGCGAGTCTCTGGACGTCTGAGGCCAGCCTGATCTACATAGCAAGTTCCAGGCCAGCGAGGGCTACATACGGAGACCCTTTCTGTTCTGTTATTTTTAAAGGGGGGCTCATCTGCATACATTAGTAGTAAATGCATTTGAGCAAACCAATATGGAGGCTGGCATTAGGGTGACACTTGCTACATTGCCTGTCAACTAGGACAGACAGAAGAGAGGAAATTTTCCAGTACTGCATCAAATTCGTGATTTCTTTTTATTTACTATAGCTGTGTTATGAATCGGATTGCATCTCGGATGCTCCAGCACCTTAGTAAGTTTCTCTCTTCTTTCTGTAGCGCTCTCACTCCACTGAGGAAAGCAAACCAATCAAGCAAACACTTTTACCTGAACTCTTCTCCCTGCTAAGAGCCAAGAAATATTTGTTTGTCAGATTACTTGGTTTTGAAAAATGGCTTGAGAATGTAAGTGGCCACGCCAGCCAAGAAGGTAGGAATGTCTGTGCGAGGAAGAGGGCCTCTTAAAGGCTGCTATCCAAACAGTAGTCCACCAAGAGGCTGCGGCCCCAGCCTGCAGCTCGAGAGCACTATGGATCCCACCAGCCGACAGCAGGACCACACAAACCTCCTGTCTCACTGGAGACAGTCCTGTTATAGGACTTTTGTCAAAACTGCAGAGCTAGGAGGATTTTTAAAAATCCCTTTAGCCTTACTATACTTGAGTAATCTCGGTTAACAACAGGATGTTTCCTGAGGAGGCTCTGCTTAGTAAATAATTAGATACATATGTCCAATAATGAAAAATACACACTTTTTACCAAGTTCAGATCACACTAAATAAGCTATGTATATACTGTAGTTCTGAATCTTGATTTTTAAAAATGCATCCTTTAGATAGAGATATGGCTACATGGTTAACTCAGGTGGACTTTCCAAAGGACCCAAGTTCAATTCCCAGCACCCACACTGTGCCTTACAAACGTCTGCAATTCCAGTTCCAGGACTAGACAATGTCTTCTAGCATCTGAAGACACCTGGCACACACAAGGCGCACAGACACACAGGCAGGCAAAGCACTCATATGCCTTAAAAAGGAACGCCTCCTTTCCCCTGTGTCTGAGTTGGGGTTTTATTGCTCTGAGCAGACACCATGACCACAGCAACTCTTACAAAGGAAAAACGCTTAACTGGGGCTGGCTTACAGTTCCGAGGTTTAGTCCATTGTCATCAGGGTGGGAAGTGTGGTGCCACTCAGGTAGACATTTCTCAGCCTCTTTACAGGAGGCATAACAGGACAATGCCCACAGATGGGAGGTTTGTGTGCTCCTGTTGTTGCCTCAGTGGGATCCGTAGTGCTGTTGAGCTGCAGCTTGGGGAAGGCAGTCTCTGGTGCTGGAGAGGTAGTTGAGAGTTCTACATCCAGATTCAAAGGCACCAGGAAGACACCGTCACACTGCACCTAGCTTGAGTATTGAGGCCTTAGAGCCTGCCCCCACAGTGACACACCTCCTCACAAGACCACCCCACCTAATAGTGCCACTCCCTATGAGTCTATGGGGGCCATTTTTATTCAAACTACCACATACTCTCACTAGAAACACTATATAAGCCAACAGTGTAGCTATTATTAAAGGCCCTCCACTTCCCATGGTGAGTTACTATAATAGTGTGGTACTTTCCCAGGTCATAAATTTCCTGGTAAATTCCTAGTAGCTGAACAAAGAATATGCACATTATTACAGTTTAAAAGAGTCAAAAAATTTTTTTAGTTGCGAAACCTCAAAGTGTGTTAGACGTGCTTTTAAACATAGATTGGTGCCAAGACATTGTAACCCTTGGGCTGAGGGGGTAACTTAGAAGGTAAAACACTTGTCTTGTAAGCCTGAGGATCTGGGTTCAATTCCCAGAACCTACCTTAAGGGGGGAAACAAGCAGCTGAGCATGGCTGGTGGTTTGCACTTAGAATCCCAGTGTTGGGGGTTCTAAGGAGAAAGGAGGCTGGGGCTCACTCTGCCAGTAGCTCCAGGCCAACAAAAGACTTGTCTTAAAGGAGCTGATGGCATTGTTGAGATGAGACCCGAGATTATCCCCTGGACTACCCATGCATGCACATACAAGTATATGTGCGCCCACACATGCAAATGGGAATGAACACTCACACACATACAACACACTCATTAAAGAACAAAATAAAAATGTAATTCTCACAGATGTTCTCCTGCATGTGGGCTTTCCTCTTTGATGGATTCCCACACCCTAGAAGAGAATGTGTATGTACCCACATTCTACCAGCCTGAAGACTGTCTAGGGTCGGGTGATCTCATCACTACTCACAGAGGGCGCCAGTGAGACCAGATCTGCTTCTGGTTTCATTTATTTATTTATTTTTAATATTGCCAGTTCATGAGCTATTCTGGAAATGGGACCTGAACCTAAATATAAAATTCATTTATGCTTCATATATGACTTACACACACAGCTTGAAGGTAATTTTATACACTAATTTTAATACTTTTATACATGAGATGATATTTTTCAGCATGAAAGTTTTCACTTGTGGTGCTGTCGGAGGCTCACAAATGTTTGGATTTGGCAGCATTTGGGGGTTTGGATTTGAGCTGTGTGTGTGCCCAATAGTGAGGGGAAGGTCCTTCACTGCTTGACTGGCTTCATCTTCCAGCTGTCTCATTTGGCCTTACTGACCTACACGTGATGCAGATCATCTTTACACATGATGACTATCAATCTCTGAAGCTGTAAGTATCTCATGAAGATACTGCTTATCCCCTATGAACGAAGGCATGGCTACTTGTAAATGCTGGCAAAGCTGGCTGGCCAGTTAGCGAGCACATTGATTCCTGATAACCCACCCTGGGGACCCTGGTTCTCTCTGTGCCCACCCCCTGGGGAACACGAGCTTGGATCAGCAGAAGACAGGGGAGGGAGGTGGCTCACATGATAAAGGCTCTTTAGGACACCACACCCAGGACCCATGTGGTAGAAGGACAGAACTGACTCCTACAAGTTGTCCTCTGACCTCCACTTGTGCGCATGCGCACACACACACACACACACACACACACACATCTTACACACACAATCACAAACACTTGCTCATACATCACACCACAAACACAGTCAACAGGTAACATAATTTTAAGACATCCCCTCCTCCCCCCAAAAAATGTACAGATGGTTGTGAGGTTAAATAAAACTTACAACTTACTTTGCCTGCTAACAAACATTTAATTTTCTTCTTTTGTTCTTTCTTTGTTTTTTGTTTTTAAGGCCCGAACGACAGAAAAGCTGGCTGAGTAAGCTGAGTCCAACTGCTCTGGCCAGAAGCTGATCCTGCTGCAACTTTTTGGCAATGCAAAAATATCCAGTTCCTCTTCCAGAAACCCAGTATACCAGCTCTCTCATTAACAAGCTCTCCACATAACTCCAAGGTCCTTCTGCGGTGATGCTCACTGCAGGGAGAGAGCTGCTCCATTAAAGAAGAAAGCAGGCTCCCTCTCCATGGCACCAAGGAGTAAGACTCGGGCCTCTGCCCTCTGCCTGTTTGTCTTGCACACAGGCGGCCTCTGGTGGTTACCGTCCACAGTGGATGGTGTTTCCACGGTGGCACCCGCATGCTTATTTTGAAAACAAATTATGTTTTGTTGCATCTTCTTATGACACTATTAGAAAATTATTCAAGTAATGAGGTAGTCATGAGGAGAGGAAGTAGGTGGGTAATTCGATTAACACAAAACAGTCTTCATAACAACCGCACAGTGTTCCATTAGAATTCTAAACAAACCAACATTTCCCAACCATCATAAAGTGAGCCCCGGGCATGCACCAAGGTATTCCTGCATTGCTGCCACCTGAAACCCAAGACCCAGCTAGCCATGTGCCAAAACTCTCCAGGAAGTGCGCTACAAATCTGTCCTCCTTTGAGAGCAGGGCAATATTTTTCAGAATAAATCACTGATTTTTCTTTTATCTATCTGAACATCCCCTATTTGTTAAAAGGAGAGTTGTCTTCAGAGGTAAGGAAATCTATTTGCCTGGGGCCACACTCATAGGCACCTTTATGTAAAGTCCACCCAACAACCCTGCCTACAAGAGAGTTTCCTGGTCTGGGCCATTACTCATCATGCTACAATTTAATAATTCTAAGATTGCTTTTAATATGGTTGGCAAAAATTAATGACATAGTGTTCTACAAATACTCAACATTGGGGAAGAAAGAAAAATCCGCTAGTTCCAACAAGGTACTGTCCTTAACAGCAGAAAAAAGAAAAAAGACGACAAAGAATGGGAGTGTTCCACTATTTCACAGCTTAGGAACAGGACATCCACAGTGTGGAGCCCTGACACCAACTACTAGACAGCCAGAAGAGTCCAAGAGAAAGCCCAGCAAACCTAAGACGCAAGCAGTCAAAGCCCTCTTGCCCTCCTAAGGGAGGCCCTTGCCAGCATCCTTTCTCCTTCCCATTCCCATCTTCTGCTAGGTTCTCCTTTTCAGCATGTTTGTCCTTTAAGATTCAATCTTTAAAATTAATTTAAGTGCCTTGAGGAGGAGGCCTGCCTCATTTCTGGGATGACACTAATTAATGACATTTTATAAACTTGGAAAATATTTTTCCCATTCAAATTTTTTGACAGTGTTTGCATTTCTCCGTTTGTTCAGTCCACAGAAGTCCTACAGGTTTTTCATCTTTGTATGCCAAGCACCTAGCAAGGTATGAGGTGCTTGACAGACATACCTTGAGGAAAAACAATGAACACATGATTTCCAGCCAGCTGTTTCTACCTGACAGTGCCTCAGGACTGCCTACGACCACAGCAAACGTAACTCACATAAACTATAATACTTGATTTCCCCTCCAGAGTTCCGTCCCTCACCTCTCTCTGTCCCTGCAAACAATGTGTTCTTAGAAAATGGCAGCAGCAGGAACACAGAAACTCTAGTCCCACCCAGGAGGTATTCCGGCTGCTCCTCCTCCAACAGCCAGTTATTGAGTCCATCAAAGTCCTACAGGCTGACCCTTTGGAACATACAACTGTCTCTCTCCACCACCACCGCCATGTCTCTAATCAAAGCCACTGGTGTGTCTGCACCTGAGCTGCCACCAAGGTTTAGCTCCTCTGTGCTTGCTTCTCCACACAGCAGCTGTAGTCTCTTGAAAGCACTTTTTTTTTTTTTTTGGAGACAGGGTTTCTCTGTAGCCCTGGCTGTCCTGGAACTCACTCTGTACACCAGGCTGGCCTCGAACTCAGAAATCCACCTGCCTCTACCTCCCAAGTGCTGGGATTAAAGGCATGCGCCACCACCACCCAGCGAAAGCATTTTTTAAAATCTTGTTCTGCAAAATGTTACTAGGAACCAGACACCATGTCACACCTTTACTCCCAGCACTCGGGAGGCAGAAGCCAGCAAGGCCTACATACTGAGTTCTAGAACAGCCAGGGCTACATAGTCAAAAACAAAACAAAACAAAACAAAACAAAACACTAAAGTGTTATCAGGAAATTACAAGACTGCCGCGTCTTCTTTGTAAAACACTGCATTATTGTAGCAGATGCTCGAGTTCCCAGACTCTTGCCTTCAGAAGTACCTTCTACAACAAGTAGCTGTCTCTCCAGACTTTACATGGAGCCTGCTTTGTACATAAGTAACACTGTGGTAACCTTGGGCTTGTCAGGTTGCTAGCTTCCTTCCCTCACAGTGAGATCACAGTCTGTTTGGTCTTTGCAGTACAACCTGGTGCTGTTTGGGATTTTAATCATCCTCAAACGAAGCCATATCAAGTAGCCTTGGATAAGCTCTAGGTTAGATACGGACTGGTATGTTGTCCAATGTAGGTTTATAAAGGTGACCTCAGAAGGGTAGTACTTGTCACACAGTGGCACACACGCACAAACTGTGCGGGTGAGTGATGGGAACAAGGTGCTGGACTGGCGAAAGTTTTGGGTTGCCATGGCCATGAAACCTCTCTTTCTGAAAGGAGTGTTCACATACCTCAGAGGTGTACCTAGTTTGTGAAGTGTGATCTTCCACTGACAAGACGTCATCACCTAACTGGTCCCCGTGAACTGCATTCAGTGCTCTTCCTACATCCCGCAGAGACCTTTCGGTCCATACAGGCACCCCAGCACTGAAGGCCACAAAGTCATCAGACCAGATTCCCAGACAATGAAGTCCAGTCTGACTCTTCTAAAGAAAGCTTTGAGAAGGCAAGCGAGTCAGGCGGTTTCTGTG
>JADRCD010224840.1:0-51618 GCA_019843815.1 Montemys delectorum | reverse complement strand
CTGAGTTAAATGTGTTTTGGAGCTAGATGGCAACAGGGGGAAGTTGAAGAGGAAGATTGAGGGCTTCTCTTGATGTCTGGGGAAGGGCCCTCCCACATTCTCTACTCAGCCACGGTAAGGAGCTGGCTGGAAGTGATATATGCACAAACATATGGGTCCTTCCCGTGGGACAGTTAGCCCTGTGGGTATTGAGCTAAACAACTTTGATTTTTTTACATCAAAAATAGAGGGAAATTGAATTTATATGGTTCTCCTGTATATGACAAGAGAGTCAGAGCATTGAAAAAGAACAAACATAGAGCCTCAGATGAGTACTAGAACTGTAGCTGAGACCAGAGCATAGCAAGTAGGTGTGAGCTACCTGTGAGCAGGATCAGAGAAGAGACTTAAAAAAATTTTTTTTGAGACAGAGTCTCTCAAATTTCAGACTGGCTTCTAATTGGCGGTATGATTCAGTGATGTTCTTGAACTACTTACCTTCCTACTTCAGATCCAGAGTGCTAGGATTTTTACTGAAGATATTACATCTCAGAGCTTAGGCCCTGAGAGTCCCAATAACAGAACAAGTATAATAAGAAGCAGGAGATTTATTTGGTGTGGCCATATTGGGAAGGGGACTGTTTAGGAGGGGTCGGTCATCTTAAAGCTCTTTGTTCTTCCCAATGTAGCCATATTGAATACATCATTTTTTGTTTTTTACTTTTTTTGGTTTTTTCAAGACAGGGTTTCTCTGTGTAGCCCTGGCTATCCTGGAACTCACTCAGTAGACCATGCTGGCTTTGAACTCATAAATCCACCTGCCTCTACCTTCGAAGTGCTGGGATCAAAGGCATGCGCCACCACTGCCTGGCTCCTTTTTACTCTTTTTGTTTGTTTTGTTTTTCGAGACGTCCTGGGTTCTTTACCTGATGAGCAGTTTTAGCTCTGAACTCAACTCTTAAATGATACTGGGCCTCAGATGAAGAGGCTTGCCTTAGGAGAAGGCTGTGCTCAGACAACACTTACGAATTGAATAAGTGACTGAGTGAATGAAACAGGAGGGGGAGGGAGCTTTCTAGAGCCCAGGACCACCTGGGTGATGGTCACTGTGATGGGTGCAGAGACACAGTGGACAGACATACTGCAAGCACTCTCTTAGTTATGAGCTCAGCTCCTAAGGGTTCTGTCCATTGCCTGGCAAGTGGTTGAGGCTGAGCATAGGGAGCTTGTGAGTTACACATTACAACTTCTGCAGGAGTCTAGAGGCAGACGGGCAGGAAGGAGTGGAGCCCTACTGCAGTACAAAGCTGGGGAAAGGTGGGGGTTTTAGACACCAAATGTCTTAGGGTGTGGAGGAAGGGCCTGACTGGGGCTGTAACCAACCTTCTTAGCTGGCTTGAGAAACTCATTGGCCTGCAGCAGTGTTTGTGAAGTTGCATTGTCTCTACAAGATGAGCCCAGAAACCTAAGCCTCTCTCTTGTGGATTCTCAGCTTTCCCTGGCTTGAAACTGGGATACTTATTCTTCTGGCCTCCTGGGGCTGCCTTCAGGTGCCTACTAATGGGAGTTCTGTCTCCTTGGGTTATATGACAACTAATTCTTTTCCCCAGCTCTGCCCAGGCCATCCTGTTGGTTCTGGTTGCTAGTGAGACCTAAGCACTCTGTGGTCTGCTTATGTCCTTGCTATGTGATAAGAGCTTTCCAACATCCTCTGTGACAAGGCCCTGTTGAGCTTCAGTGAGCTATGTGGTAAGTCTGGACATGTGATTCCAGAGAATAGCACCTGGAATGGATGGCTAGGCCGTGTTTCTGTCCCACAGACACACCTGTGGTGGCATTAGAAGACCACAGTCACTGGTGCCTCCCGTTGTTTAGTTGTTTTGAGACTACTATGTAGTAGCCTTGGCTGGCTTGGAGCTTGCTATGTACACCAGGCTGATCTGGAACTCAGAGATCCACCTGCCTCCAGAGTGCTAGGATCTAAGCTGTGCACCAGGTCTGGCCTAATCATTTAGTCTTTTATATTTGCTGTTTTCTTTTTCTTTTTCTGTTTTTCCTTTCCGTTTTTGAGACAGGAAATCACTCCATGGCCCATGGTGAGAGGGCGAATCTGGAACTTACTGTGTACCTGAAGCTGAGCTTGGACTCCTGATCTTGTGCCTTAGCCTCCTGGGATCTGTGATTACAAGCTTTAGCCACTCCAGAATGAACTTTTTTTTTTTCTTTTTCAAGACGGTTTCTCTGTATAGCCCTGGCTATCCTGGAACTCACTCTGTAGACCAGGCTGGCCTTGAACTCAGAAATCCACCTGTCTCTGTCTCTCAAATTCTGGGATTAAAGGCATGCACTACCACTGCCTGGTGAACTTTTTTTTTGTTTTTAAAGTAAACTCATTTTATGGCCCAAGCTGACCTTGTTTGAACTCTTGCCTAAGCCTTCCATTCCCATGCTGTTAGCATTACATGTATCTTTAAAAAAATCTGTTTTATGTATATGGGTGTTTTGCCTACCTGCACACTGTATGTGCCTGGTATGTGCAAAGGCCCAAAGAGGATATTGGGTCACCTGGAACTGGAGCTAAAGATGGTTGTGAGCTGTCATGTTGCCATGTGGGTACTGGGAATTGAATCCAGGTCTTGTAGGAAAGCAGCCAGTACTCTTAAACACTGAGCACCTCCAGTTCTTATCCATTCTTTTTTGAAGCAGGTTGGATCACATACAGTAACTAAGAAGAACTCTCTTCTCTAGATCCTCTAGAGTAACGTTGTACCTAACTACAACATGCAGATTTCAAAGGAGTGAAACATACTTCATGACTCATGCAGGTTTCACAGCTTCATAGCACTTCTGTATGCTTGTTAGCCCTGTGCAGTTAAGCAAGACAGTCTAGTCCTTCTACACCCAGCCCCCAGCCCCCACTGAGCGCCTCTGGGCACTTGTTGTCTAGCACAGTGTATATGAATGCATCATGTTAGGAATATTCTACCTATAGTCTTATAATCTGTCATGTTTTTTGCTATTAGCATCCGTGTAAGCGATACCCAGCAGCTGGCACAGACCACTGTTCTGTAGCTGTCCATCTCATCCAGATAGGTTGTTTCCAGTTCTTAGCCATATAACTTCTATGGAAGTTTCATGTAAAGATTAGAGGGTTTTTTGTTTGTTTTGTTTTATTTTATTTTATTTTGTTTTGTTTTTAGAGACAGTGTGTCTCTGTATAGTCTTGGCTGTCCTGGAACTCACTCTGTAGACCAGGCTGGCCTTGAACTCAGAGATCCACCTGCCTCTGTCTCCTGAGTGCTGGGATTAAAGTTGTGTGACACCACTTCTCAGCCAGATTAGAGTTTTAAAATTATTATTATTACTCATTTAAGCATGTGCACGTATACACCCAGTGAAATCAAATGGAGTGGGGTTACCTGGAAGTCTAGTTAGCTGCCTAAGGCTGGTGTTGGAATCCATGAAAAGTGGTGCTCTTTGTGCTCTTCACCACTGACCGTCTCCCTCCACCCAGACTTTACTTCTGATTATCAGTTATAGTTTCGGTCCCTGTGGTAGCTGCATGTTTAGGTATTTTCGTTGTTGTTTCCTTTTGTTTTTGTTTGTTCTTTTTGAGACAGGGTTTCTGTATGTAGTTCTAGCTGTTCTAGAAATCACTCTGTAGACCAGACTGGCCTTGAACTTAGAGATCTGTCTGCCTCTGCCTCCCAAGTGCTGGGACTAAAGGCTGAAGGAGTGCACCACCACTGCCTGTCCTTCTTTTAAAGATGGATTCTTACTGTAACTGAGCTGTTGGGGAACTTGCAGTCTAGTTCCAGACTGGGGCTATAGATGTGCTACCATGCCCTTTTTTTTTCCAGCTCTGTGACTTCTTTTGTCTTTGGTACTGAGGGGAGAACCCAGGGCATCTCTGCATGCTAAACCCTCATTCTGGGCACCCCAACCCCGTTCTAAGGAACCACTGGCCTGTTTTCTCAAGAGTAGTACCATTTACAGCAAAGTGTGGTGCTCCACTTTCCTTATGCCTTTGCTGTTCCTGTGTCTCACACTCACTCTGCTTGCCCCTGTGGCTAGTGATATTAACTTTCTTTTATGGACTGACTGATTACCTGTAGTTTTATGTATAGATGTACAGTTCACTTGGCTAAAGATCAAGATTATTGACCTTAAAGATGGTTCAGAGAGATCAAGAGTATTATTGCACTGTGCTTGCAGAGGACTCAAGTTTGGTTCCTAGGGCAATTACTTGTAACCCCAGTTTCCAGGGATCTAATGTCCTTTTCTAGCCCCACAGGTACCTGTACTTATGTGTATTCATACACACACACACATACACACACACACACACACATACATACATATTAAAAATAAAAATGCTGAGCAGAGGTGGCGCACGCCTCTAATCCCAGCACTTGAGAGGCAGAGGCAGGCGGATTTCTGAGTTCGAGGCCAGCCTGGTCTACAGAGTGAGTTCCAGGACAGTCAGGGCTACGCAGAGAAACCCTGTCTCGAAAAACCACACACACACACACACACACACACGCACACACACACACACACACACACACACACACACACACACACAAACCCAAAACAAAATAAAAATAAAAATAATTTAAAACATTATTGTACAGTATTTGAGACACAGTCTCACTATGTAACAGCTTAGGCAAGCCTTAGGCTTGTGGTCCTACTGAGTTAGCTTCCCAAGTGCTGGGATTATTCTTGTGCTTCACTGAGCCTGGTTAAGACAGAAATCCAGTCGACCTGATGATGTTTTCTACAGTGCTGGGGGTTGAGTGTGTGTAGAGTTCATGCTGGGTGAGTACTGTATCACTAAGCTCTGCCCTCAGCTTCCTGTACAAATTATGGAAACAACCTTTTCTACAGTTTTGCAGCATTGTAAATTTAAGGGATTGTTTCCCTGCTTGCATGCTTATTGGTTAATTTCTTTTTTCTTTTTCTTTTTCTGCTGGGCGGTGGTGGTGCACGCCTTTGATCCCAGCACTTGGGAGGCAGAGGCAGGCCGATTTCTGAGTTCAAGGCCAGCGTGGTCTACAGAGTGAGTTCCAGGACAGCCAGGGCTATACAGAGAAACTCTGTCTTGAAAAAAATAAGAAAAAAAAAATTCTTTTTCTTTTCTTTGTTTTTTAAGACAGGGTCTCTCTACATAGCCCTAGTTGTCTTGGAATGGACTGGTAGACCAGATTGACCTCAACTTTACCTCTGTCTCCCGATTGCTAGGATTAAAGGCATGTACCACCATACCTGACTTTAGGATGCTGGGATTATAGTCATGAGCTACCATGCCTAGTTCTCACTGGTTTGTTTATTATTTTTTGAAACAGGGTCTCACGTGGCCTATGATAGCCTCAGACTTGCTATATAGCTCAGGATGACTTTTAACTGCTGATCCTCCTTCCTCTACTGGCCAAGTGCTGAGATTATAGACGTACATTACTCACTTAACCCAGTGAGTAACGATGTCATGATGGGGATTGAACAAGGCAAGAACCTACCCACTGTGTTACATCCCTGGAGGTAGTTTACTTCTTTGTATGCACCTATGTGTGCAAAAGTGTGTGTGTGTGCACATGTGTGCATGTTCATGTAGAAGCCAGAGGTTGGCACTGGCCTTAGTAGTTCTCCTTTATTTACTTATTTATTGACACAAGGTCTCACTGTGTAGCCCTGGCTGACCTGGAACTCACTATGTAGACCAGACTAGCCTTAGAATTTATAGCAATCTGTTTGCCTCTGCCTCCTGAATACTAGGATTAAAGGTATTCACCACCATGCAAGACTCTATCTTATTTTTTCAGACAGTTGTTCACTAAACCTGAAGCTCAGTGATTGGCTAAACTAACTGGCCAGTGAGCTACAAGATCTGCTATTTGTCATGCCTACTCTACTCCCAGGCCTGGATCTACAGACACGTTCCACATCCTCTGGCTTTGTATAGATGTGAATCCAATCTCAGGTCCTTCAGCTTGCACAACAAGCACTTCAGTGAACCTTTCTCCAGCTCCCTGGCTTATTTCTTTATCCTTAAGCAAACACCTCTGGGTTTGCTCAGTTACTGAGTTTCATAATAACTGTAATATGTAATTACATAGGTAAACCAGAATTTCCTTTTTCATGATGGCTCTGCCTGCTTTTGCACATTTGCATTATGAGTTTCAAATGCACTACTGGAAACTGTATAGGCTTGGGGCGGGGCACTAATGTTTCACTCCTGAGTCTTCTGACCACAGTCAGGGCGTCTCTCATTATTTACTTAGGTCTTGTCTCTTATCTTTCAATATTATTTTATGGTCCTCTGTGTATGCCTTTTGCTAAGTTTTTAGTAAGTATTTGTGTTTTGGGATAATCTCATGATAGAGACAGAGGGACTCTTCTGTTGCTTTGTCTTTGTTTCAGCTGAGAAGAGGTAAAGTGAAGGAAACAGTGAGATTTCTGCACACCAGGTGACCGGCTGCAGCACTCAGGACCAGGCAGCTATGTGGTTTTGTTCTTAGCTCTGTTGTTTCCCTCAGTGATGCTAGAGCTCTGGGCAAAGAGCTCAGAGCTGAGGCTGGTTGGGATGGAGAGTGGGAAGGGGGTGAGAACAGTGCTGTGTAAGTGCGAATGCTGGACTGTTGTTGGACTTGGGTTCCAGGTCATAGGAGAGACAGGAGAAGAAGGGTGGGGGGAGTTTGCACTGAGACTACAGGAGAAGACATCTACAGGTGAGGACTAGATGGAGAGTGTAGTTGGGACAGAGGAAGAAGAGGCCAAGGCTGGGAGGTGGCAGAGACATGCTGGATTACCCAGGAGAATACTCAGCCATTAGGAATTCAGCTGGGAGGGGGAGCCTAAGACTAGGGAGAGGAGGAGGCAGTGCTTTGCAAGGAACAAAGAGCTTTTGGGGTGAGATGGCAACCCACTGGGGGAAATGCCAGTGGGGTGGGAGCAGCATTAAGAAACAAGGATATGGGCTCATTCATTGGTAACCATTAAAGCTGTTGCTGGGTTTCAGGCCTTGAAGACATGTGCAGTATAGGTCAAAAGCTCCCTTCCCATTTAAGTCAATGCTTAAATGAGGGGTTCCCTTGCAAGGTGCCACTCCTCTGGAAGGCTGCTGGGGAGCTGCAGGGCTCTCAGAATGTACACAGGCTGGCCTAGACTCACAGAGATCCAACCTGCCTCTGCTTCCCGAGTGCTAGGATTAAAGGCATTACTTCAGACCTTGTAGGATTTATCGTTGGTTGTTGAAACTAGAGTCTTATTCCTACCCAGGCTGGCCTTGAACTCACAGGGACCCTCATAGCTTAGCCTCCTGAGTTCTAGAATCACAGTCATGAGCCACTATGATACCTGGTATACCTTGTAGGTTTTATTTTGTCTCCTTTTTATAATGCAGATTGTTTGAAAACTAAGTGTAATTGGGGCTTCCTTTCAGTTTGGGGGGTTTGTGTCATGTTTAGAAAATTTTGTGTGTGTGTGTGTGTGTGTGTGTGTGTGTGTGTCTATGTTAGGAGTATGAAACATTTTCTTCCTTCTCCTTGTACTCTTTTGGCTCTCTCTTTCTTAAGACTATGTGTATACTCTGTGTGTGTGTGTGTGTGTGTGTGTGTGTGTGTGTGTGTGCATTCTCTTTCTTAAGGTCATGTGTATGCTGCTTGTGTGTGTGCTGTCTCTGTGTGTGCTTTCTCTTTCTTAAGGTCATGCGTGTGCTGTCTGGAGTTTATTGTGGTGTGAAGAGAGGTTCTTGTTTCCCAGGGAACTTTCCACTGCTAGCACTTGAGTCCTTCCCCAATTTGGCCCTTTGTGGGCCTCTTTTTCCATATGTGTTCCGAGGAGTCTTCCTTGCCACCCAGTTCCATATAGGCTGACGGTCTCTGCCTGTACCCATGATGACCACTTCCACTCGGGCACTTCCTCTGGACCTCTCTAACTGTCACCAGCCCTCTTTCTGAGCCTCTCCTCCGTCTGCCTTCTTAGCCCTTTCCTCCCTTGTAGCTTTCTGTTGTTCCCAGTCCTGTTCCTTCTAATTTCTACTATTTCTTGTCTTCCTGCCCACTTCCTGGTTGTGGACTATCTCCTTGCCCTACCACCTCACCTCCCTCAGTCTCTACTGTATAATTGTGTCTCTCATTGGTTTGAGGGCCTTCTCAGCTCCCATAGCATGAGAAGATAAGAGCCTTGCTTAGTTGGCTAGATGGCCTTACCTATATTCCTGTCCTTTTCTTACCCAGTGTGCTTTTCTTCCTCCAGGTGCAGGGGGCAGTTTACACTCACCTTGCTCAGTACAGAGCTCTTAACATAGTTTCTATAGAGAGTAATCTTCATGTGATCCAAGTTCGGTCAACTACATTGTGTCAAGCACAAGTACTTCCCTATACCTGCTCCCATTTGTCCTTTTTTTCTTGTGTTGCCTTCTCATGTTTACAGCTATACATGGGCATGCTGTTACCTCGTGTATGTATGTGTAGTAGTGCGGATGGGCCCCAGGCTTTGTGAATACTAGACAAGCACTCCATTATAGAGCTGCACTGTTGTGGAGATGGCATCAGCATTTCCATGGATGGGCTCAGGTGTTCAAGCAGTCTTTCCACCTCAGGCCCTCTAGTTGCTGGAGATCTCGGGTTTACCACTGTGCCCCACTCTGAACTTTTATTAAAGACTGCTGTTGTAAAATTTATTTTTATGTGTATGAATGTTTTGCCTTCTTGTCTATATGTGTATCGCTTGTACAAAGTGCTCCTAGAAGCCAGAAGAGAGCGGCAGGTCCTCTGATACTGGAGGTATGGATGGTTCTGAGCCACTATATGTTGCTGGGAATTGAGCCTAGGTCTTCTGGAAGAGTAGCCAGTGCTCCTAACTGCTCAAAGATACTGATCCATCTCTCCAGCCTTTGTTTGCTTGGTTTTTTTTTGAGACAGGACTTCTCTGTGTAGAGCTAGGTGGCATGGAACCCATTCTGTAGACCTGGCTGGCCTCGAACTCACAGAGATCCACCTGCTTCTGCCTCCTGAGTGCTGGGATTAAAGGTGTATGCCACCACTACCTGGTTCCAGCCTTTATTTTTAATATCTTTTAAAAATATATTGTTTATTTTTGAAGACAGGTCTCATTATGTAGCTTTGGCTGGTCCAGAACTCACTCTGTAGACCAAGATGGCCTTAAACTCATAGAGATCCACCTGAGTGCTGGGATTAAAGTTATATATCACACACAGCAGATTTATTTTTAATTATGTGTGAGTGTGTACAATGTCTTTGGAGTCCAGAAGAGGGCTTTAAATCCCGTGGAGTTGGAGTTGGAGTCTGATGTGGGTGTTGGGAACTCAACCTAGGTCCTCTGTCAAGATCAGTAAATGCTCTTAACTGCTGAGCCCTCTCCCAGTCTGGTCTTATATCTTTTTTCACAACTGAACAAACATTATTTCTTAGAGTTCTTTCCATCATAGCACAATATCCTACTTAGGTTTCCGTTGCTGGGATAAAATAATGACCAGAAACAATTTGAGAGAGCCCCTGTCTTAGTTAGGGTTTTTTAGAGTCACAGAACTTAGTCTCTATGTAGTAAAGGGATTTATTGATGACTTATAGTTTGTAGTCTAACTCTCAACAATCAACTCCCAACAACAGTCACGGCAGCAGCTGTGAATGGAAGTCCAAGGATTCAGCAATTGCTCAGTCCCACAAGGCAAGCAGGCGAAGCAGAGAGAGCTTTCCTTCTTTTAATGTCCTTATATACGTCTCCAGCAAAAAGTGTGGCCCAGGTTAAAGGTGTGTGCCACCACACCTTTAACCCCGGATGACCTTGAACTCAGAGCTTTCTATGTTAATCCTATGGGATTCGTAGCCACTATTCCTCAAGGTCTCCATGCCAAGATTCAGGTCAGAAACTTGTATCTCTCAGCCTCCGGATTAGGGCCACAGGTGAGCCTTCTAATTCTGGATTGTAATTCATTTCAGATGTAGTCAAGTTGACAACCAGGAATAGCCACTACAGCCCCCCATTAGGGAAGCCACAGAGGAACACTGCTACTGGCTTGATCTCTGTGTCTTCCTTAGCGTGCTTGCTTGTCTGACGCAGGACCACGGGCTCAGGGGTGCCACTGCCCACACTGGGCTGGGGTGCCACTGCCCACACTGGGCTGGGCCCTCCCATGTCTCAGCAGTCAAGAACATACCCCACAGGCCGGAGTGGGCAGGCTTTGTCTCCATTCCCTCTTCCCAGGTGACTCTAGTTTGTGTCAGCTTGATAGACCCTAACCAGCACAGTGTATTAGGAACCTTCTCCATAAAACCTTGTAGGGCTCATTTAGTTATGTTCCTTTGATCAGTGGCCAGGCTTTTCCATTGTTTTATTTTACAGTGTTGCTTGCAGTGGGTGGCCAGATACACCCAGGTACTTTGTGTCTGTCAGTACAGTGTAGGAGTGAGCTTCTTAGAACTGGACTTGACAGAACATGGCGGATGCCCTGAACTGTGAGCCACAGTTATTGTGACCACAATTTTCAACTATGAGGTCAGGCACACAGCCTGTGGACCCAGGGTATAAACCATGGGGCTAGAGCTTCCTTCCATCCATACTTTCCCCAGTGGCTTAGCAGGGTTTGCTGATCCTCACCCGTGCTCTCTGGATAGCCATCAAACCACTGAGATTCATGTGTGCCATTTCCACTCTTAGACAGCCTTTCTGGGTGTGAGGAAGAAGAGGAACTCATTTACCCAGAGTCCTGTCAGCTTCTGCATCTATGTCAGTGTGTCGAAGCCCCTCTCTTCAGCCACTCATCTGTTTTGACTTGTGGCTGAAATGAATACATAGACACCATTCTACAGAATGGCAGGGTCCTCTCTGCTTGCCTCATAACTGCAGGTGTCTAGGGAGGTACTTTCTTGCCACAGAGCAAATAAACTCTGTTGGTTGATGTCATCTTGCCATGGCCAGGGTCTCTTTGATCAGATGCCCCGTTGCTATCCACTGTCTTGCCAGCTCCCCTTGTGATGAGAGGAGGGCTTACTCCTCTCTGCTTCCTTGGCTTGCTGAATGGGCTTTAGTGTGGGAGGATGTCCCAGTAGATGGTATCAGAGAGAAACATTCGAGGTCTGGACATGCACCTTCAGAGAGGTGTGATGTACATGCTCTCCTGTGCATATCCTAGCCTATAGCAGGTGCACCGTTTTTGTTTTTCCCACTCGAAGTTCTTCTCTGAACCTTCCCTCCCTTTCCTTTCCTCTCTCCTGTCCTTTTTCTGGACATCTATCCTTTGTCCCAATTTCTGGGTCACCTGCCTCCACCTTTGTCATTCCTTGTTCCCATGTGTTTAGGCCCCTTACTGGCTGTCAGGGTCTGGGCTCACAACAGATACCATGTGGTGTAAAAAGGCACCATGTAGTGGTTAACAGGGCCGTGCTTGCCACACACGGAATGGGAAGCTATCATTGTATAACAGTGGGGAACATTTGGGCATTCAATAAAGGTGTTCTTGGTGGTCAGGGCTGTCCCAGCATGTCCTTCATTTGGGTCTGGAGTACTTAGACCTGCCTGAGTCAGTTCCTGTAGCTTTCTCAGCCAGAAAAATAGATTTGGCCTATTTTTTTTTTTTTTTTAATGTAGCAATGGCTATCATAGCTTGGTTTCCCTGAGTATAAACTGGGGATGAAGTGGGGGAAGGGTAGGGAAGCCGAGGGCCCCAAGGAGTTGGTTGTGTTCTCATTGGCACTGCAGAGAATGGTGTGGGGTTAGGGTGCTGGTCTTGTGGGGTGAAGGTCAGCTGCCGTGTTGGGCACTCTGTAGGCTGGGTCAGTCCAGTGGTGCTCAGGCTGAAGGATGGGGATAGAGGTCAAAGTCCTTGCTGGGTTCCACATTCCTGGTTCAGCTCAGCTAAGCCTGAAGCCCAATTCTGGGGTAAATCAACCAAATTATCTCTACTTTACATTCCAGAGAGACTCTGGGAAGGATTTGCGGAGGCAAGCAGGAGCTGCCCTGCTCAGCCTGGTTTTGGTTTTGGTGGTGTTGTGACCATGTGGTAGAACTGCTGCGCTGGTCATCAGGCCTTGGTAGATTATCTGTCTTCATGACTCTGGCAGGCTAGGAGAGGAGCCACACCTTAGTTGGGTCCAGCTGGGTCAGCCAAGATTCAGATAGGCAAGATCTGGTCTCTTCTAGAACTTCAGAAGAGCCCACTGGCTTTTAGCTGGCCTGTTCCCTTTAAGGCTGGCTTCTGAGGAAGGAAAGCCAGGTAGACAGCTCCTGGAATCAGAACCAAACGCTTAGAGCTCAGCCTGCTAGGAGCTGGGCTGGAACATCCTTAGAATAAGAATCATTTCAGTGAGCTGCATGCCTGGGCTTACTGGGGCCCCTTGTGGTCCTATCCTGGATCACACAAGAGTCTGTCCTTAGGCACATTTCAAACAGGTCATGAAGGTGCCACTGGAGTTAAGGCCTATGTGTTGGGGAAGACAGGGCCTCCTGGGCAGTCTGGAGTGGCTAGAAGCCTTGCTTATCTTCGTGCAGCAGCCGGAGAGCTGTCTCCACATGTGCTCAGGTGAGAAACAGAAGCCAGCATGTTTTCTAATTGAGACGTGGTTGCTATCCTTGGGTTGATTTCTATTCTATAGGACAAGGACATCAGGGTATCTTTCCTTTTGACTAATGATGGTGGCAGGGGAGACAGCTCCTAATTCCTCTTCCTGACGATACTAGGGTCCCCATGACCTTATTGGAGTGCCACTCTGTGTAGCAGATATAGTGACTGGACTGATGGCAGACTACAAGGAGCTCAGTAAGCAGAGCCTGCCACACCCTTATGCTACCCCTGTAGAGCCAGGGAAGAAACCTGCCCAGCCCAGCCGGCTCTGCTTTACTGTTTAGCCTGCACAGCCCTTTCCAAAAAGGGTGAGTAGGCCTTGAGATGCCCCATGTCCTCCTCTTCCCTAATTAGGTGGGGAAGAGTAAGGCAGAGCAATGCCCCCCCTCCCCAATATGTTGTTGACGTTCAGTGTGCTGGGGGAGGAGGGTGGGTTCCACACAGGGCTCCCCTGGAGCCTCGTCCCATGAGCTGACCTTGATGTGTTTCCTTATTCATAGTTACTCCTCAGGTGTGTGTGACGGCCAGAAGGGGAGGTTCCCTGAGAAAATATTGACAGAACTCCTGTCTCCTAGCTGCCTAGAGATTGTCACCCTTGGACGCCGGAAGCTGGACTCCCAGGACTGACCATACTCCCTGACCTTTGCTGCCATAGCTTGTTAGACCTAGTTGTGCTGACTGAAAACCAGCCACAGGACTGAGGGCAGCCAGTATGGAAGAAGAGCAGAGGTTCCCAGGGGCTGCCAGGGGCTTTCTGCTGATTGGCCCTGCCCTCCATTGTCCTAGGCAGGGTGCCAGGAAGCTGGAACATTGTTATCTGGGTAATTAGCTTCAGACCCTGGACTGAGGCCGGCCAGGTCTTAGGGCTACTTCCCACAGGCTGTGCACCCTGACCCCAAGAGGAAGGCGAGGCGCTGTGTACAGAAGCCCTGCCAACTGAACACTTGAGGTGTCCGTCCTGCCTGGGGAACGACTGCAGGCATCCCCACTTACACTTTCTTCCCTACCCCATGCCACACTGCCCTCTCTGGCTGGGCTCTGCCCCTTAGGGCAGCTGGGCCTGGTCACAGTGTGGGGCCTCCCATCTCAGCCTTGCCAGGGACAGAGGGCACCAAGTCTTAGAAAGGGGATGCCCCCAAGGGTGCCAGTCCAGCCAGCTGCCCCACCCTTCAGGCTTGTCCTGGCCCTCCAAATACAAATTGTGGTGCCCCCAAACACCCTGTGGGCAGACATCCACCACCATGGCCGAGCACCTGGAGCTGCTGGCAGAGATGCCCATGGTAGGCAGGATGAGCACTCAGGAGCGGCTGAAGCATGCCCAGAAGCGACGTGCCCAGCAGGTAAAGATGTGGGCCCAAGCTGAGAAGGAAGCCCATGGCAAGAAGGGCCATGGGGAGCGAGCATGGAAGGAGGTGGCTGGCCTTGGGCCTCGGAAGCATGTCTGCTTCCCTCCCAGCATTGCCCTTCTGGAAGCTGCTGCCCGAAATGACTTGGAGGAAGGTGAGTGTGCATGAGTCCCAGGGCAGAGCAAAGCAGGCACTCCCATCTGTCTGGGTGTGGCCCTGCCTTGTGTTGGCTCAGAACTAGGCCTAGAACTATCTCCAGCTCCTGGGCTCCAGGCAGAGCTCTGATACTGAGAGTGAGCTGTCCTTAATAGAGGGGATGGATACAGGAGGTCCTTCTGTGAGGAAAGCTCGGTTATGGGAGGGCTGGGCCACACACAGGTAGACACACTGGGGGTTGCAGAGTAGTCTAATACTTGAGCTGATAGCCATCACTGCCTCTCAACAGTGTGTCCCATGAATCCTTTCCCTTTATGCATGCCTTCTGAGCCCCATCTTTGGAGAGACAGACAGCGTTGTTCATTTCTGGTTAGAGATGGAGTGAGTGGGTGTTGGCCAGGCCCAGGCTCCTAGAGCACACATGGCCTGGCACTACTACACACTTCCCCAGGCCCTGCCTTTGTCTCTGACTGGAGTCTTCCTAGTTCAAAGACAAGTCTAACCTTAGTGGGCTCTCTTTCCTTCCCTGTGCCCCATGCTTGTAAGGCACCTGGTATCTCTTAAGGACCCTTCCTGCCTTCCTCTTCTTACAGTCCGACAGTTCCTTACCAGTGGGGTTAGCCCCAACCTGGCCAATGAGGATGGCTTGACTGCACTGCACCAGGTAAGCGCCTGCAGGAGTGGGGCAGGGCTTGCCTGGCCTAGCTGGGGTCAGGGTATGGGGCTTAGGTTGCTTGTTTGCAGTGCTGCATTGATGACTTCCAAGAGATGGCCCAGCAGCTCCTGGAGGCTGGGGCTGATGTCAATGCTCGAGACAGTGAATGCTGGACACCTCTGCATGCTGCAGCTACCTGTGGCCATCTGCATCTGGTGGAACTCCTTATTTCACGGTAGGACCTGCTAGGTGTCCACATGATAGCCCAAGTGACCCATCTGGTCACTTCTTCTGTCCTTACCTCTTCTGTCAACTCTACCTGGGATCCCAGAGGGAAGAATATGTTCACTGTGTTCTTTGGCCTGCCTGGCAAGCTAGACTTCCAGCTCTGGACCAAGGGCCTCTCCATAGTCAAATGCCATTTGGTCAGTGCTGAGGATGGACTTGGTAAGGAGGAAGGGGAATGAGGAGGCCAGCTGTGTCTAGGAGGAAGTGCCTGGGTACAAACGAGGCCTCTACCCCTGAGGTAGAGCAGAGGAGGCTAGTGGGCTCATAGATTCAGGGGCTTCTCCATTGGGTCAGGTATAGAAGCTCGGTCATCCTTGTGTGAACAGATGAGTGTGACACACAGCTTCCTTGGTGATGGATCGGGGTATGTAGCTAGCAGGTCCCTGGGGCTCCTTTTGAAGCTGGTATTGAACTGCAGGCATCCTTTTGGGTCTGTTCTTCCACCATGCATAGGCACACTTCTGTGTTCTGGGTGCTCCAGAGCCCTTGCACATCTGCAAGTGCCTCTGCTGTATTTAAGGGGGTAGATGGGTGTCGTAAACTGAAGCCTGGATGGATAAAGATAACGGGTTGGATAGAGATTGCTAAGTCTAGCTTGAAGACGGGGTCTGGGAGGGGATAGTATTCAGGCCCAGGCCAGCTTTTCTCGAAGAAGTTAGGGCTTTGTTTTCCTCCATCCTGCCTTCTCTTCTCAAGGACAGTGCTAGGCCAAGGCCACCGTTGAGGGGAAAGGTGTTGCAGGGGACTGAGGAGCTGCTGTGTAGGTGCTGAGGCTGGTGGCTCTCTCTCCTTGCAGTGGTGCAGATCTCCTTGCAGTCAACACCGATGGGAATATGCCCTACGACCTATGTGAGGATGAGCAGACACTGGATTGCCTTGAGACTGCCATGGCCAACCGTGGTGAGTGTGCTGTGCCTGCCTAAGGGGTGGTGCCCTAGATCACGCCTTTTCTGAGCCAGCTTGCCTCTCAGGTATCACCCAGGACGGCATTGAGGAGGCCCGGGCAGTGCCAGAGCTGTGCATGCTCAACGACCTCCAGAACCTCCTGCATGCTGGGGCCAACCTCAATGACCCTTTGGATCATGGGGCTACTCTGGTGAGAACTCAGTCACTTGGGGGTGTTTGTCCTGGGGCAGGTACTTGGAAGGGGTTCAGGGATTCAGGGCTGAGTGGTCTACCTTCAGCTGCACATCGCCGCTGCTAATGGGTTCAGTGAGGTGGCTACCCTGCTACTGGAGCAAGGAGCCAGCCTGAGCGCTAAGGACCATGATGGCTGGGAGCCTCTGCATGCTGCAGCTTACTGGGGCCAGGTGAGTGTGCACAGGAGCAGGGAGAGGGTAGGTTCCTAGCTCTCGCTAGAGCCCTCAGCCAAGCAGCTACTGCTGGCTGCCTGCAGGTACACCTGGTAGAATTGCTTGTGGCACATGGGGCTGATCTGAATGGAAAATCTCTGGTGGACGAGACACCCCTTGGTGAGTGTGGGGTTGCCTACATCTGGTGGAAGGGAGTGGCCATGAACATGCCCATGATACCTATGTCCATCTCTCCTCAGATGTATGTGGTGACGAGGAGGTAAGAGCCAAACTGCTGGAGCTCAAGCACAAGCAAGATGCACTCCTGCGGGCCCAGGGCCGCCAGCGCTCCCTGCTGCGCCGCCGTACCTCTAGTGCAGGCAGCCGTGGGTAAGCCTCCTGCTGTGGTCACTGTCCACTTGCTGAGACCTAGGCTTTGCCCCCAAGGACGTCAGCTGGCGGTGGAGCCTCAGTAGGATTTGTGGGCATTGGTTGTGAGATGGATGATGATTTCTCAACTTTCTCCCCCCACCCCAGGAAGGTGGTGAGACGAGTGAGTCTGACACATCGCACCAACCTGTACCGCAAGGAGCATGCCCAAGAGGCCATTGTGTGGCAACAGCCTCCACTCACCAGTCCAGAACCTCTAGAGGATGAGGACAAGCAGACAGATGCCGAGCTCCGACTGCAGCCCCCAGAGGTGAGCATGCAGCCTCTGTAGTGTCTCACATTTGGAGCAGTCTTGGTGTGTGATCTGATTATTTAGTGCCTAGTCCTCTATCCTCACTAGCCCCCTATGGAGGTGGTAGGCCCAGTGATCTCGTGCTTCTAGATGGGCTAGTGCCATTCAGGTGTATGCTGCTGACCCCCCAACTCTCATGTCTGTCCGTCTACTACCACTTCACACAAACTTGAAGCCCAAGGCTGGTGTGGGTGAAAACAAGCACCCCCTGATGGCTCTGGGGTCCTGGCTCTGTCCACAGGACGACAGCCCTGAGGTGACCAGACCACACAATGGCCAAGTAGGGGCGCCCCCAGGGAGACACCTGTACTCCAAGCGTCTAGATCGGAGTGTCTCCTACCATCTGAGTCCTGAGGAGAGCAGTGCCCCTGATGCCCTCGTCCGGGACAAGGCTCACCACACATTGGCAGAACTTAAACGCCAGCGAGCAGCAGCAAAGCTTCAGCGACCTGCCCCCGAAGGGCCTGAGACCTTTGAACCTGGCCCGTCTGTTGACACTGAGACCTCCCAGGCTGACTGTGGCTTCAGCACAAGTGGGGACCCACCCCTGCTCAAGCTCACAGCTCCCTTGGAGGAGGCGTCTGTGGAGAAGAGGCCATGCTGTTCGCTCATGTGAAACGTAACTCCTCAGTGTGGCAGGGTTCAACCCCATGCCCAGCCAGAGGTTTCCTCAGGATCTCTGGCCTGGTAACCCACTTTAGCACATACCCCAGTGCTGTAGGGGAGCCGGCACAGAGCCCCATCCCCCTCCCAGCCCAGGACACTGGCCACCTTGCTCAGGGATGGACTATGCAGAGCTCTACCTATGGGCCTCAGGCCACAGACTGCTTATTTTGTGACTGTTGATAAAGGCTGTTTGCCACTGAGTCTTCCCATGTGTCTCACTGGTTAGGAGCCACCCATGCCCAGGAGCACCCACACCTGTAGACGGGTGCATGCTGGGGCTTGAGGGAAGCTCGAGGCCATAGGCAAGGTGCCCAGCTTTAACCTCCACCTCTTCTAGCTGGTTCAACTTCTCGGAGGCTCCTCTGTAACCCTTTGCTTTCCTGAAAGCAGTAGGACACTTTGGAAAAATCTCTTCATGAGTGATGGAGTGGGTGACCATGCAGAGGGGGACAGGGACTCTGGCTGGAAGGGGTACAGTGTTTCCCACAGGACTGGGGCAGAGCCAGCAGAGTGAGACAGGCAGAAGCTCACATTGGCTAGGTACCTCCCAGGGTCATGGTCTCAGTTTCTGGCATGAAGCCCTGATCCTGGGGCATGTCTGCCAGCTTCCGCCTGTGCTGGTATAGGTGACAAGCAGTTGGCCACTCGGCCTGTGCTGGCTAGGGACAATGTATCAGAGTGAGAGGGGCCCTTTAGGGGCCTCAAGCTAGAGGGAAGAAGGCAATTCTAGATCATGGCCATTACGTTTGTCTTTGTATGGCCATCTCTACCAGGTCACATGGGCACTGACCTGGTCAGCCTGGTGTCCATCCTCAGGGCCTGTTCTTCCTCTAGCACCTGTGGTTGGAGGGTTAGTGTCCTTGGAAGGGCTGGGGGGGGAGGGTTGGTGGTGACTGCTGGTTAAATTTAGAGTAGGGCTGTGCCGCTGCCTGAAAGTCCACCTGCTACCACTGCTACTTGGGCCCTGCTGGTAAGAGGCAGGAAGTGGCAGGTTCTGCCAGAGCCAAGCCTATATTAATCTGTGCTGTGTCCTGAGGGCCAGAGAAAGGCCACTGAGCTGGGAGGCTGCTGTGGCATCAGAGACAAGAGATCAGAGGTGAGTGTGTGCCCATCCCAGGGCCTCCTGTGGTATATCTTCCAGCCTCCAGGGACAGAGGGATCAAGGCTCACCTCATGCCTTCCTAACTGCCTGCTGCCCAGCTTAGAAGTCACTCTCCCCAGCCCTTAGCCTGAGCCATAGATAGGTCCAAGGGCTTTGAGGACCAGGGCTGAGCAAGTCTATAAGCTTCCTGGAAGGCAGTGGGAGTGGGGTACTGTGGGCCTATCAGAGCCCACTTCCTGTTCTCTCTACCAATCAGAAGCAGCAGGGAAGGGGACTTAGTTACCCTTGGCCTGGGTTGTCGACCTAAGGGCACCCTCAGGCTGATGTGTATTGAAAGGGCATGAGGGCAGTCCAGGGTGAGGTGTGTCCAGAACTAGCTGTCCCCGTCTCCAGTCACTTCCCCTCCCCCTAAACCCTTGCAGTGGCTCATCAGGGACCAAGGTCCAACCATAGCACTCTGTCAGTCCCCATGGAACCCAGAGACCGAACATCTTTCTCCCTTCCCCCAGTGTTCCCCAGATTCCTAAGGCCTGGCTTAGTTACCTAGGAGACAAGTCCACTTGCTTAAGTAAAGATGGGGTGTGTATCAAGTCTGAGAGGACTAGGCTTCAGCTGGGCCTTGGTAGGGTGAATCTCCAGTAGTCCCTGGTTCTGTTCTTAATAGGCCCAGATGCTGTCCCTGGTTCTGTTCTTAATAGGCCCAGATGCTGAGTGCTCTCTTCTCCCAGTTTCCAGTGTGTCAAATGTCGAACCATCCGTCTGTCCCTACTCCCCAAGTGGGTCTCCTGCTCCCTCATGGGGACACTAGGCGGCACTGGGCCTCGCCCCAAGCCCCGCCTGCTGCCTTACCAACTCCCTCTAGCTCCCTAGGGCAGATCTGTGCCCAGACTGGTGGGGCGGGGCTCAGGGTGCTCCAGTTCCTTCAGCCTTTTCTGCCCCTTTCAGTAGGGCCAGAAGGCTGCAGCGGAGAGGGTGGTGTCTTACCTCACGCAGACCTCCCCATTCCCAGCCCTGATCCCCCACTGGACCCTTCTTCCTGAGCCAGCATTCTGCCTGGTTTGAGCAGTCATGGCTTCACCAGTGAATGATCAAAGCCAGGCTTCACGGAATGGGCTGAAGGGGAAGGTGCTAACTCTGGATACTATGAACCCATGTGTGAGGAGGGTGGAGTATGCAGTTCGAGGACCCATAGTGCAGCGTGCCTTGGAGCTGGAGCAGGAGCTGCGTCAGGTATTGCCTTGGGCCACTTACTGCCCTTCTACTAAACTTGGGTTGCTGAGTTAGTCCTCAGCCTAGTGGAATGTGGGGCAAAGGCAGTAGGGTGGTTGTGTTCGATCTCCCTGCCTGCTTCCTTCCTTTCTCAGGGTGTGAAGAAGCCTTTTACTGAAGTCATCCGTGCCAATATTGGGGATGCACAAGCCATGGGGCAGAGACCCATCACCTTCTTCCGCCAGGTTAGGCTGCTTACTGCCTGTGGTTGTTCCTCCTCCTCCCCCAGCTGCTCTGGACTCAGTACTTGGTTCTTCCAGGTCCTGGCCCTGTGTGTCTACCCCAGTCTTCTGAGCAGTCCCGACTTCCCAGAGGATGCCAAGAGAAGGGCAGAACGCATCTTGCAGGCATGCGGGGGCCACAGCCTGGGTGAGTGCCAGCTCTAGGTGGAGTCTAAGCCTTAAGGAGAGGCAGGGAGGGATGAATCCCTTGGGAAGGTTACAGGACTTGGCCCACCTCACTAGCTTGTCCCCTTTTCAGGTGCCTATAGCATTAGCTCTGGAATCCAGCCGATCCGGGAGGATGTGGCGCAATACATTGAGAGGAGAGACGGAGGCATCCCTGCAGACCCGAACAACATATTTCTGTCCACGGGGGCCAGCGATGCCATCGTGGTAGGGTAGACCAGGCCAGGGCAGGGCAGGGCAGGCCAGAGTAGCCCTATGTGTGAGGCTAGATGGGGCTGAGTCTGGTGGAGCAGCGTCTGTACAGGGCGGTGGTGGGGGCGGGGTGGGGTGTACAACCCTGCTTGCACTAATGCTGTGCTCCCTATCCTGCCTACAGACAATGCTCAAGCTGCTGGTAGCTGGCGAGGGCCGTGCACGAACGGGTGTACTCATTCCCATTCCTCAGTACCCACTGTACTCAGCTGCGCTGGCTGAGCTGGACGCTGTGCAAGTGGACTACTACCTGGACGAAGAGCGCGCCTGGGCTCTGGACATCGCAGAGCTGCGGCGCGCTCTGTGCCAGGCACGTGACCGGTGCTGCCCTCGAGTACTGTGCGTCATCAACCCCGGCAACCCCACTGGTAAACCTATCTGCTCCGCCCCCTGTGGTTTCACTCTTTCCCGCTAGCTCCGCCTCACAATGCTCCTCCTGTCAGCCCCGCCTCTTCCTCCAGAACCTGCCCTTGCTCTCCTACCCCAAGTGCGCCTGGGCTGAGCACAGTTGGGCTTGGCTCTCTGTTGCTCATGGCTGACCTTCCAGTCAGTGTTGCATCTTCACACTCCAGGGCAGGTGCAGACCCGTGAGTGCATCGAGGCCGTAATTCGCTTTGCTTTCAAAGAGGGACTCTTCCTGATGGCTGATGAGGTACGCACAGGGGCACACAGAGAGGTGAGCAGCAGCTCAGCCCCCAGCCTGAATGACACTGCCACCCCTACAGGTATACCAGGACAATGTATATGCTGAGGGCTCTCAGTTCCATTCATTCAAGAAGGTGCTCATGGAGATGGGGCCACCATATGCCACGCAGCAGGAGCTTGCTTCTTTCCATTCAGTCTCTAAGGGCTACATGGGCGAGTGCGTACAGGCACAGGTGGTGGCGGCGGTGGCGGTGGCGGTGGTGGTGGTGGTGGTGGTGGTGGTGGTGGTGGTGGTGGTGGTAGAGGTGGAGGACTCTTAGTCACTGCCAGGGCGCAGCACCCTCTTCCCAGACCAGCCTCAACTCACTCTCTCCTGGGCAGGTGCGGGTTTCGTGGTGGCTATGTGGAGGTGGTAAACATGGATGCCGAGGTGCAGAAACAGATGGGGAAACTGATGAGCGTGCGGCTGTGTCCACCAGTGCCGGGCCAGGCCTTGATGGACATGGTGGTCAGTCCGCCAACACCCTCCGATCCATCCTTCAAGCAGTTTCAAGCAGTGAGCAGACCAGGCCAGGCCAAAGATATCTGGTGACCCAGCTTTGGGTGGGACTCTAGAGGGACACATTGATCCATAATTCCCTCCTGTGACTGCAGGAGAGGCAGGAGGTGCTGGCTGAACTGGCAGCCAAGGCTAAACTCACAGAGCAGGTCTTCAACGAGTCTCCCGGGATCCGCTGCAACCCAGTGCAAGGCGCCATGTATTCCTTCCCTCGAGTGCAGCTGCCCTTGAAAGCCGTGCAGCGCGCTCAGGTGGGGAATGCAGGGTCATGTGGGAGCTGAGCAGGGTGTGGGCCTGGGTTCCAGGCTGTAACCTGACCACCCTCCTGACCCCCCAGGAACTGGGTCTGGCCCCTGACATGTTCTTCTGCCTGTGCCTCCTGGAAGAGACTGGCATCTGTGTTGTGCCTGGGAGTGGCTTTGGGCAGCAGGAGGGCACCTATCATTTCCGGTGAGACCTGGGATGTGTTGACTCTGCCACTAACGAGCCCGTGCTCCATGCTGACCATCTGTCCTTTTCAGGATGACCATTCTGCCCCCCATGGAGAAACTGCGGCTGCTGCTGGAAAAACTGAGTCACTTCCATGCAAAATTCACTCATGAGTACTCTTGAAGCCACTGCTGGGGCCACACTGGATGCTCTCTGACTCAGCAAAGTGAGGGTCCTTGGGAGCCCTCAGTATTTCTGATTTTGCCTAGGGTCTGGGTACTTGTCCCTGCAGTTCCCTAATAAAGCTGGGTGTCAGCCTGATTTGAAGTGGCTGCCTGGGTGACCCCAGCTATTGACTTACCTGATTGGCTTTGTGTAGACCCACAGTCTCCACATAAGGGACACTAGAAACTGCATCTAGAGGAGTTCTTGAGGACAGTTCCCAGGGAAGGAGGGGCCCTCCAGATTGTCATTCATCCATTGGGCTTGAGACGGGTGCCTCTGTGTGCTAGGTCTTCATTATGGTCTTCAGTGGGGGGCATGTGATGATTGGGTAAATAAAACCAACTAGCATACTAGTAAAGAGTGTGAAGGCAGATGGGGAACCCTTCTAGGGTCACTCCAGAACCACTGGGAGGGGATGAGGTGTCACAGAACTGCAGGGGAAAGAGATCTTAGAGGTTGCATCAGAAACAATAATCTAATCTTTCTCTGGGACACACACAGAATGTGTCCCTAGTTCTGGCACTTCTGTGCCAACCACAGGATGGAGTTATTCAGCTCTTACAACCAAGTTAGGACTGACAGCAAGGGCTTGGGTGGCGCCCACCTTGGGCATAGCAGAGCAGGGGAGGTCCTTTTGCAAAACATGTTTAGGAACCCTTGGGACAGATGTGTGCTAATGGAGGGACACATCCTGGAGTGGGAGGCTCAGGAAGGGATGAGCCCCTGTGCACAGTAGACACTGCTGGGATTCACTTGTTTGGTTTGCAGTGCTCCTCTGAAGTAAGCAGTCCTCCCTCCCCTACGTCTTATGGTACTAGGAATTGAATTTAGGGCCACTGAACTATATCCTGCCTGCCACCCCTTTTCAATTTTAAGACATGGTCTTGCTAAGGTATTCAGGTCAACCTAAACTCATTCTTGCCTCAGCCTGAATAGCGAAATTATAGGGGATTACAAACATGCCCCAAAGTAGAACCCATTTTCTAGATATGAATACGTACGTGGATCCTGAGAGTATCTGGAAGTGACAGGGTAGCCCCTCAATGGAAGCAAGGCAGTGCCAGGGTGCTAGGACTTGGACACTGTGTCCAAATAAAAGCAGTACCACCCAGTTATCTTCTATAGAGTCAGTTCTTAACCCTAGTTCTCATTTAGCAGGCTTACGGTGGACTTGGGAGGGCACAACTCTGAGACGGGGGAGACTGAGCATGAGCCTTCCCTGCAGGGTCAGAATCATTACCTCCATTAATACTGCAAAGGAAGGTGGTATCATGGGCAACAGCTGACTGGGCCTGCCCTTTCCCACAAAACTCCTGCTTCTGTGGTCACTGACCCGGGGGCAGCTCTGAAGCCACAGTCTCAGCAAGATATAGGGAGCCGTGCTAGATGCATTGTGGGGCAAAGTATTGATTCCTCCATGAGCTGAGTATTAGCAATGCTTCAGGAGTTGGGCATGGTGGCACCTGCCTTTAATCCCAGTACTTGGGAGACAGAGGCAGAAAGATACTGAGTTTGAGGTCAGCCTGGTCTTCAAATAAGTTCCAGGACAGCCAGAGCTACAGAGACCCTGTCCATCCACCCCCCCCCCCAAACAAAACAAAACAACACCTAAAAAGAAAGGAAAGAGATGCTTCTTCTGGAACGAGTCTGGTAACCAGTGAGCAGACAGGAAGATACCTTTGAGACCAGCCTGTTTCCTCAGCTTCTTTCCTAGCCGCTCACACCTGCCTGCTGGGAATATGAGCAGCAGGCTGTCGTGTCTAGGTTTGGCACCAGGGGCGCCAGAGCAGATGTTCTGGGTCTGCGAAGGTATCTGTAACCTGCTTGACTTTTGGCGCTCGGATTTTAAGCCAATTGAGGACTAACCGGGATTGGCTCCGCCCCTAGCCCAGGTTGCCCCGCCTCCCCCCTGGCCCGACCCCTGCGCAAAGCATGCTGGTATTTATGGGCTGCGCAACACCGCAGGCCCACCATGCGATAGGACCTATCTGTTGCTCCGCATTTTTCTCGCAGCTTCCGTACTTCCGGGATATCTGGGCCCCAGTGTGCGTGTCGGGATTCCAGCCTGATTGTCCCCGGCCCTATGTAGGAGGACCAGACCCTAACCGTTCATCCTGAGCCATCCGATCCCACCACGAACTGGCCATGCATGGGAAGTTGCTGCCGCTGGCTGGCCTCTATCTTGTGCAGGGTCTGCCCTATGGACTGCAGTCCAGCTTGCTTCCCATTTTACTGCGGGCCCGTGGCCTCTCCCTAACGCGCGTGGGTCTGACTAAGGGATTGTATGCTCCCTGGCTGTTAAAGCTGGCGTGGGCACCACTGGTGGACAGGCGGGGCACCCCGCGGGTCTGGTTAACACTCAGCACAGTGTCCCTGGGCCTGGTGTGTGGACTGCTGGCTGTGTTGCCTCCTCCGCAACCTGGCCAGACAGGGCTGCCTACCACCGTGATGGGGCTGCTACTGCTGCTGAACCTGGGTGCAGCGGTCCAGGATGTGGCTCTGGACACACTCGCTGTGCAACTCCTAGAGCCAAAGGAGTTGGGACCTGGGAACACTGTCCAGGTGGTCGCTTACAAGCTGGGGTCAGCACTGGCTGGGGGTGGACTGTTGGTCCTCTTCCCTACCCTCTCTTGGCCACTGCTCTTTTTGCTCCTAGCTGCCACCTACTGGCTGGCTGCTGCCTTAGCCTGGGCTGCACCAGCCTTGGGAAGGCTGCCATGGCCTCAGGCCTCTGAGCATACACCTCACACCTATCTTCTACAAGATTTGCTGGCTGTGCCTGGGACCCTCTGGACAGCAGGCTTTGTGCTCACCTACAAGCTGGGTGAGTGAGGCCTGTAGTTAGGTAACATCAAGCTTGGAGCCCTAACTCCACGTTGGTCCCTAGGGCCCTGAAACCCACTTAGGGGACTGCCCTATTCTGGAGTCTCAGCCCAGACAGAGCGCTGTAGTACGGTTTTGTCTCACCTCAGCTCCAGCCAATGCCCAGCCCTTTCTCTTCTAACATCTGGGGGACCAGGGGCCTCACTGCTGGGAATACTGAGGCTCCTGGCAGAAAGAATGGGGCCATCCTTGCCTTCGGTCTCCTGTAGGTGAGCAGGGTGCTGGTAGCCTGTTTCCACTTCTCCTGCTGGACCATGGTGCTTCTGCCTCAGACTTGGGGCTATGGAGTGGCCTGGGTGCTGTGAGCTGCTCCATTGCTGGCTCCTCCTTGGCTGGGGCTCTATTGGCCAGGCACTGGTAAGCACCCCCCAATCCTAGCCTGACCCTCAACTCTACCCGTGTCCCAGGCAATCTTACCCCAGAGTCTCTCAATTCCCACCCTAGGCAGCCACTAAAGCTGTTGAGGTCAGTGCTGCAGCTTCGCCTTGGGGGTTTGGCCTGCCAGACTGCTCTGCTCTTCCACCTCAACAGCCCAGGGGCCAATCTGGATGCTGGCACAGCCACGAGAGGTGAGAGGTTAGTCTTGAGGATACTGGGAGGGGCAGAAACTCGGGGTCCCACTGACCTTTCTTTGTTCTTCCAGGGGCAGCTCTGCTGAGCCTGTGTCTACAACAATTTCTGGGGGGTGTGGTCACCACCGCCACATTCACTGTGATGATGCACTGTAGCCAGTTGGCACCCAGAGCCCTGCAGGTAAGAGGGCAGGGTGGGGATGCCCAGGGAGTGTAGGGTAGGGAGTCACTAGGCCCTGATGTGCATTGCCATTCCCAGGCCACACATTACAGCTTCCTGGCTACTCTGGAACTGTTGGGCAAGCTGCTGCCAGGTGCCCTGGCTGGAGTGCTGGCGGATGGCCTGGGCCCACACCTCTGCTTTGCTGCCTTCCTTGTACTCTCAGCCCTGCCTGTTCTGGATCTCCGCCTGGCACCCAGTAACCTGACCTGAGCTGGATGTTGGTTAGGGCTGTCCAAAAAGCCAATAAAGCTATGTATGGCCTGGATGTCTAGGACACAGGAAATGCAGCTATCCTCAAACTGAGGGCTGTGTTACCAGAAAGCACATAAAATTACTGGATGCTTTTTATTCTGCATTTTGGATCTTCTTATCCCCTCCCTGCAGCTAGCAGGTTTTGCCTGACAAGTCAGTGATGGCCACATCACTGCCTTGGTGAGCCTGGCACCCTCTGACCCGCCCATGTAAGGTGGTCACCGGCCTCTGAGCAGGAGCTCTTCTGTAGCCAGGTGCATCAGGGTACGGAAGTCCACGTGTAGATACTTTCTCCAGAAGCGCCGATCTAGCCCATACACCTGGGCTGGGTAGCATGGGCTTGCTGGGGGGGGGGGGGGGGGGAGGAGGTCAGAAACACAGGCCTGAGGACTCAGCTGGCTCCAATCCCAAGCCCCGTTGATGTCAGGCGACCCAATAGCCCTCACCAATGCCATGGAAGATGCGGGCCACAGCCCTTCCTGAAAACCTTTCTTCCGACCTCAGGCACAGGAGCTGGCGGATATCACGGCGAATTTGGTCCTCCCAATCCTGAAGCTGTGGGAGGACAGCATGTGACGTCACCTGAGCCTCCACAGAATGTCACATAAAGCCACACCCCGAGCAGCCAAGGAAGCCTTGAGCCAAGCAGGGATTGGGCCGTGGGCTCAGAGTTAAATGGCGGCATGCCACTGTTCCAGGCTTTAGGAACTGTCCTTAGAGGTGTGGCACTTACCTGGATCTGCCCAGGTTCTGGACCCTGAGTTTCCTTCACAATCTCCTCCTCCTCCTCCTCCTCCTCCTCTTCCTCAAAGTAGTAGCTGACCAGGGTCTTCACCTGATTGCTGTGCTCCTCATCAGACTGCTCTAAACAGGGTCCACAACTGGGAAAGGCCACACTGGGGAAGAGACAAACCTGTCAAGAGTTGCCCACAGGGTCAGAGCGGATGCCCTAGGCCCTGCCTACCTCCTTCCCACCTCCGAAAGGCCTTGGACATTTGGCGTAGGTGGGCCAGGGCCTTGTGTTCACGAGCCTGCACACGGTTGTACAGGAAGTCACAGATCTGGTCCTTTTCCTCATCTGTCAGGTCCCCGCGACTGTGCAGGTGAAAGGCCAACTCGCTGAACTCCACAAGCACTCCAGTGCCCTTCGCTGCGCCTGTCGGCAAGTGTGTCAGTCGGAGGTGAACAGCTGGCTAGCACAACCCAGGCTGGGGTAGTGGTGGGCATACCTTTCTTTGGCTCTGGGTCCCACTTCAGCTGGTGGAGAGCCTGCTGTACAGAGGCCAACTCCCAGCCCATTGAGTCTGCCAGTTCCACCACATCAAACTCTAAAGAGCTCCTGCCCTGACTTGTGTCCTTAGGTGGCCACTTGGCCCAGCATACAGCCAGAGGGGGACACCTGTACCCAAGGAACAAAGGGGCATGTGGCCAGCGGCCCTGATTCTTTATCTCTATCCTCACCCTGGGGTGAGATATGCTTACCTGTGGGCCAGAGCTTGCAGCTGGGCACTGCCCCCAGGGCAGTGCAGATGGCAGCGAGCATAGGCACACGGCAGCAGCTCCAACCAGTGCCGAGGGTGTAGTTCCAAATAGCACAGCAGAGTCTCAATGGCTAGAGGCAGAGAAAGGCTCAGGAGATGTGGCAACAGCCTCTCCCTGTAACCCGTATCCTGCCTCCTGGCTCCTTACCCTCCTCTGTCATGTCCAGAGCCTGTACCGTAGACTGCACTGGGAGTGCCCGCTTATGGCCCAGGCAGGCCTGTCCCAGTATAGGGTATGTTTGCTGGCCACCGTGCTCTCTGACTTCCTGAAGTGGGGATCCGGGCACAGGCCTCTGGCTGCACGTGCAGGGCGGGAACACACGATGCACCAGCTTCTTCATGGCCAGGAAGTCCGTGCCATCAGCGTGGGCGTGTCTGCGCAGTTCCCAGAGGTCTTCACTCTGCATTGGGACAGTCATACGCACAGAGCTATCACACTTGGGCCCAGAGTGGCAGCTGACAGGAAACAAGAGAGCAGCTGGGGCTGAAGTGGCATAAGAATAGTGGAACCCCTGGGTCTAGCCTGGTCTGGGGAGATGGGGTTTGCCAACCTGGGGGTGCATGAATAGGTGGCAATGGGCAGGCTTCCCATCACGTCCTGCGCGGCCGATAGCTTGCACATAGCTCTCAAAGCTTGGAGGCAGTCCCAGGTGCACCACGGCCCGCACATCTGGACGGTCCAGTCCCATCCCAAATGCCACCGTGGCCACTACCATCCGCAGGTGGCCCTGCATGAAGGCCTGTTGTACCCGTCTCCGTTCCTGGCTGCACATGCCTGCATGATATGCCTCAGCTAGAGCCTCAGGGCCACAACCTGCAGAGAAGGTGTACGAACGATTGATGAGACCACAGCAGGCACGCAGAGGACAGGGTCCCTACGTGGCAAACCTTGCATGTGCTTACCTCTTGGCCTTGAATCCCTCACCGTGGACAGGCAGGTGCGGAGGAGTGCGGCCACCCGTTCTGTATCCTTTCGTCGAGCGCAGTAAATGATAACTGAATCCAGGGTACGAAAACGGTCACCTTGCAGCAATGTCACCAGAGCCTGGTAAGGAGGAATGATTAACATGGCGGCTTGTGGGCTTCTGACAGGGTCCCTGGTGTGTACACACGTACCTGGTCTGAGTCTCTATCCATAGACACGGAGAGGTGCAGATTGCCAGGGATGTTGGCTGACCCACTGAGCTCAAACTCTCCAGCTATGCCGAGGTGCTGGGCCACATCACGAGCAGTACTTCGCGTGGCTGTGGCTGTGAGACCCAAGAAGCAGCGCACACCCATACGCTCCCGAAGCACCTGAACCAGGGATAGTGCTCAATCACTTAGCTCACCTGGGCCCAGTCCGCCTCCATCCCGACCCAGACAAAAGCTCACTTTGCAAACACGGAGGTAACAGGGCCGGAAGTTATGTGACCACTGAGAGAGACAGTGGACCTCATCAATGCAGGCGAAGGCAACTGGAGGCAGCTGAGCAGCCTGGGGGAGGCTGGCAGGACCCTTAGCCCCGCACCCCACCAAGGCCTCTGGGGACACAATCAGCACATGCACCTGAGCTGCCCGTACCTGCAGGGAAGAAAGAGGGTTACGGACACTGTGTTGATGGGTGCCCACTCCACCCCCCCCCCAATTCCATGGGAGCCCTCCTGACCTTCTTCAAGACAGATTCTCTTTGTTTCTTGGTCATACCTGAGTGGAGGCAGGCTGCCTTCAGACATAAAGGCAGACCGGACACCTGTAGATACAAAGCTGTCAGTCCAACACAACCTAACCTCTTCCCCCTGGATTCTCTCAGATACTTAGCGCTCCTGAAACAAGTGCACCTGACACTGGGTCCTGGGAGAAGAGGCAGAGGTAAGGAACTAGATGGAGGACACTGGGCATTGGGCCGGGTCACCCTTAGAAAGAGGTCAGCTGGTGTGTTTAAGGAATTAGAAGCACATAGGGGTATGAGAGCTATCAGCTTCAGCCTTTCCAGGTACTGACAACCTGTCCGTATACCTGGTCATCCATGAGTGACAGGAGAGGAGAGACCACCAGTGTGAGGCAGGGGCTTCGCTGGGCATAGAGCAGTGCAGGAAGCTGGTAGCACAGAGACTTTCCAGCACCCGTGGGCAACACTAACAGAGTGGAGATGCCTGGATGGGACAAGAGAAAGTTAGGAGGCTCAATTGGTTAGACACAGCCTGGCGCAGTTCCTAGGCAGCCATACCCACCAGAAAGAATCCGCATGACTGCATGCTCCTGCCCGGGGCGGAAGGCTTGGTGCCCAAGCTGCTCCAGGGCCAGGAATACTTCAGCAGGGGTTTCTGTGGACACAAGTTATAGTGGTTTGAATGAGAATGGACCCTCACAGGCTCCTGTTTGCATGCTTAGTTCCCACTAGGTGAACTGTCTGGGAAGGATTAGGAGGTGTGTCACTGGGAGTGGGCTTTGAGGTTTCAAACGCCCAGGCCAGGTCCAGTGTCTTTCTGCCTGCTGCCTACGGATCAGGATGAAAGGTCTCATCTACTTCTCCAGCACCATGCCTACCTTTCTACTTCCCGCAGTGATGATAACAGACTAAGATACTGAAACAGTAAGCAAGTCCTAACTAAATGCTTTCTTTTATAAGAGTTGCTGTGGTTGCTGGGGTGGTGGTGGCTCACACCTTTAAACCCTGCACTTGGGAGACAAAGACAGGCAGATAGATCTCTATGAGTTCGAAGCCAGCCTGGTCTATAAATTCCAGGCAGCCAGGGCTACAAAGAGAAACCCTGTTTCAAAAACTCAACAATCAAAAAGAGTTGCCTTGGTCATGGTGTCTCTCCAGAGCAACAGAACAGTAACTACGATGTGTTGGTAAAGAGTCTGGCCCATTAAGTTTCACTTACCTGCTACCTGTCCCAAGGGCCCTGGTGGGTAGAGGGGTGACATTGGGGTGGGGCAGCGAGGCACCTGTAGCTCTGGCCCAGCAGGTTCTGCTTCCTCACCTGCTTAGACAGGCAAGAGAGGGGGATGTGGAAGCCCCAGAACAGACAGAGTCCATCCTGGCATAATGGCCACAAGTCACATCACCCATTCCCCCTCACTCACCAGAGTGGTGACAGGAAGTGGTGCCTGTCCTCTGTGCTCCTTCCTCCAAGGTGGAAGTGGGCTTTTTGTCATCCCTGTCACCTTCCTCTTGGATGGTCAGGGTGGAGCCTGGACCAGGGTTAAGAGCTGCTGGAGCCTTTCATTTGTGTAAGTGATTCCCTAGCACCCGAGATGGTTAAATGATCCAATACTTAAGGCAGGGAGAGGCTTACCTGGTTGGGAACACTGGGATGCCCAGTGACCAAATTGCCCACACCGGAAACAAGTGTCCTTCCCTGTGGCCCTGGGTCCACTTTCCCCAAACTGGGCTTGTTTCTTCTTCCACTTTTGCTTCCATACCTGGGGAAGGGCCACAAATGGAAGAATCATTCAGGAGTGGGTGGGAGAAGAAAGGCTGGCTTGTTCCATTCAGCACATCTCACCTGCTTACGGAGAAGCCTGCCCCGATTGGCCCCAACTCGTACAAAGCATTTGTTTTTCATGTTGAGTCGAATATAGTTCCCTCTGTCTAGGGAAGCTGGTCGAGGAGAGATATGGAGGGGGGCTGTGCCCTTGGCCTTCTCTGTCCTGGCCTGATCTGAGGACTTGCGGGGCTGAGGTGCATTCACTTGTGTGGGTTCTCCTGGAGCTCCCTCAGCCAGGGGTCCTGCTTGGCTGCTGTGCTGGGCTTGTGCGAAGTTCTCCCCCTTCTCATTCCGTTTACGCTTCCTGTCTTTACTGTTGCTAGATTTGGGGCTCCGTGACAAAATGTGGGCTGGCTGTCGGGCTAGGGCCTCTGGGCTCTGTGACGATACTTCTGAATGGACGTCAGGATCGACGACATTCACCTTGCCTGACAGATGGGGTTGTGACTCCTTTGCACTCAGGCCAAGCCCACATGCACCTGGAACCTCTAGAAGATCTGAAACTCTGTTGTGACACCTCTCTAACCAACCAGGGTCTAGGGAACTCAACCTCAGGCTCAGGGATGACCGAAGCTGCTGGAGTTGGCCTAGCCTTGGCTGGGGCTCAGGAACCCAAGGAAGTACATCATTAGCTTCATCTGGACAGGGAGATTCAGTCCTTGAGCCCTGCGGTCTTGGGGTGGGAACTGTGGACAAGGACCTCTTCTGAGGCTGGAGTTTTCTGCTCAGGGTTGATCCAGCCTAGGAAGACAGAATAGCATGTAGAAATTCAGGACCTGAGTTACTGCGAAAGTTTGGGACAGACAATAGGCAGAGAGTGGAGATGCCTGAGCACTGTTAGGAAGCTAGCTCCAGTTATTACAGGAGCCTGTGTGTGTGTATACATAGAAGGGCAAACCACCGAAGGGCCAAAGGCAGTTCTGGGTTCACCTCCACGTCTTACCTGTAGCGTGTTTTTCAGATTGGCTTTGAGCCTCTTCCCATAGTCTTGTACAGAACTCAGTGGGCTCTGCTTTGGCATAGACTGGGTTTTCTGCGTTGCAGCTCGATTCAGGTGGGGACCCCAGCAGCTTGGCTTCTGTGCCTGCAGTAGATAGTAGCGACCTAGACCAGTTTAAAAGATGGTATGGGCACAGAAGTGCCTCTAAAGTTTCCCTTAACCCACGTGGGAGGGCCAGGCCACCCAATTTTTGTGCTCCGTGGAGGCATGGCTGCAGATGTTCTTGGTTCCTGCCATTTGACCACAGAACGCTGACAGCGAGAGTGGGATTAAGTGATACCTCCTCAGCTGCCTCCGCAAGTGATCGATCTTGGACGCGGTGTCCGTCGTCAGCCTGACGCACTGCCTGCTTTAGGTTACGGTACTCACGGTAGAGCGCTGGGAAGGCACAAGTCGGTGGTTAAGGAGCACACCCACTAACATTCGCCCCGTCCCTGGTCCACCAGCCCAGCGCTCACCGCGGGTCTCCTCTGGTGCCGTCTCCACATCCTCCTAGGAGAAAAGCTTGTCAGCCACAGGCTGAGCCTGGGTCCCCACTAGTCGCCCCACTAGTTGACCGGACCCTAACTCCATCTCACCTTCGCTGGCCGTCGTCCGTGCAGCCGTACAAAACCGCGCTCCCACTCCTGCAGCCGCGCGCGAACCGTCGCAAGCCGCTCCATGGCAGCTCGAACGTGAGTTTAGGGAACTCTCCCGCCGCCACTGTAAAGTCCTGTCCTTAGCCAATGGGAGCTGACCCCGGGCGGTGCGGCCCAGTCTCCGAATCGCGGGGCGGGGCGGGGCGGGGCCGTACGAAACGTCGCGTCATCACAGCGCGCCACCGCGCTGCGCCGCGCTAGCTGGGCGAGGCTAGCTGGGCGAGGAGGGGTTGGAGGCCTTGGTAGTAGTTGGGGCGGATGAGCCGGGGCCGCTGGGCTGGGATTCGAGGCAGGCTAAGAGTTAGCAGCCGTTAGTGGTCAGGGCACTCGGACGGCAGGTTCGACGGGGACTGGCGCCACGGCTGAGGCGGATTCTCGGGAGGAGCCGCTGCGCGCGGGGATGGGCCGCAAGCGCTGGGCGACCTAGGGGCGGGTGAGGACGTTCTCGGCCTGTAGAAACAGGCTCGCCCGGGTTAGTCGAAGTTCCGGGCTTTTTTTTTTTTTTTTTCCCCCTCTGGAAGGATCCGAGCGTGCGCGTCTGTATGAATCACCGCAGAGACCGCTGTGTCCTGTGTGCGGTAGCATCCCCCAGAAGCAATCCTTGCTTGAAGGCCCGGCCGGCTGCTAGCGTTTCCTCTCATGACAGGTGCTTGATGACTTGTCCAGTCAGTCAGGCAGTCCTTACGAGATTATCTTAAGGTAGCGCCAGATCAAGGGTAGTCACCCGAGGCTTCCCAGAGACCCGTGTCTTGTACGTGGACTTGTACGAGGTGTCAGAAGTAAGCAAACCCCGGGTTTCTGCAGTCTTTCTGCTCCCCACTCTTGTCCGGTGCTGAGGCTTGGCGTAAGGCCTAGGCCTTGGTTTTCCATTCTGTTGTAGGATGCGGATTGTAGCGTAGTTTTGAGGGTAAGGTTTTGCCCACAGGAAGTCTACTGACCCTGTGTGGCAGGAATCATTCAGTCTCAGGGTCTTTTGTGTGCGGCTTCTCCACTGGAACGCTTTGGCTGTTTTGGCTTGGATCTTTGTGAATCTCGTGAATTTAAGACCTGGTTTCTCTGTACAATGGTTTCTCAGTGAATAGGAGGTACCCAAATAGGAGGCAAGGACCACAGAGAGTGAGAGTGGCTTTTCCTCAGGGATTTCTGTGCCTAGTTATAATCTAGAAAACCGTTATCTCTGGAGTTGGAACTTAGGGCCTTGGTCTCAGAGGCTGCACACTATCTGTACTCAGGGTCCTTTTTAAACAAAACAAAACAAACAGAGCCTGGCACTTACTAAGCTGTGTTAGACTTCCTTAAATCCAAGAGCACATCTATGTGGAGGGTTAGGATGTGGGCTGTTGTGGGTCTGATGAGAAGAGAGGTCTGGGATTTATTTCACTTTAGAAAATACTTTTCCTTAGTTGTAAGTGTACACCATGTGCATGCAAAAGCCCTCAGTTCAAAAGAGGGCATCTGCGTCAGTTACATGCGGCTGTGACGTAACCATGTTGGTTCTGGAAACCAAACTGGGGTCTTTTGCAAGATCGGTAAATGTTCTTAACTGTTGAACCCTCCTCCCCCAAGCCCCCCGATATTACAAACACCCAAATCTGCTAGAGCTCAATATTGGGCTAGCCAGCCAGTAAGCCTCAAGGAGCCTTCTGCTGACTCGAGTGCTGGCTTTACAGAGTTGTGTCACCTGTACCCTGCTTTTACATAGGTCCTCACATTCAGCAAGCACTATACAAAAAGGCATCTCCTGCCTTGTTTTCTTCTCTTTTCTTTCTTTTTTTTGGCTAGGATGTTACTATGTAAGGATAAATAGACTATAAATAGACTAGGTGGGCCTGGGACTCATAGATCTACCTGCCCCTGTGCTGGAATTGAAGGTGTACCACTCCTCGCCTATCCCTTACTTTACTTCTAAGGAAGGATTTCTGAGTCATTGTGATTTGGGACTCTAAAGTATCAGTGTTGGGCCCTGCAGAGCAGCAGCTGTCTATGAGAAGGCCACAGTAAACAAACACATGAGTGACACTTTGTTTACCCTGTGTCTCCTGTCCACTCTGCACAGTGCTAAGTGCTTCCTAGGGATTGCTCCTGCCAAGTGTGATGGCACATGCATGCAATCCCAGAAGAGGCAGGAGGACTGCTACAAATTCAAGACAAGCCTGGGCTATACAGTGAAACATTGTCTCAAGCCAAACATAGAAATTTTCCTTTTGTGCACCTCTCCTCTATTACCTACCAACTCCATGTCAAGATACCTTGGTGGGCTTTGTACCACTGATAACTTGGGGAAGGTGTGGCCTGATACTGGCCCAAGATTTGTCCTTCCTAATTAAGATTCTCCCTCCTGCAGGTGGCTATCTGCCCAGTCCAGCACCATGCACACACTTGTGTTCCTCAGCACGCGTCAGGTGCTTCAATGCCAGCCAGCTGCATGCCAGGCCCTGCCCCTGCTGCCCCGAGAACTCTTCCCTCTGCTGTTCAAGGTGGCCTTCATGGACAAGAAGACGGTTGTGCTGCGTGAGCTGGTGCACACGTGGCCCTTTCCCCTGCTCAGTTTCCAGCAGCTGCTGCAGGAGTGTGCCCACTGCAGTCGAGCCCTGCTGCAAGAGCGGCTCAGCACAGAAAGCATGAAGGCTGTGATCTTGGGGCTGACTGCCCGGATCCACACTAGAGAAACAGAGGCTGGCACACAAGCCTTTTGCAGGTATGCATTTATCTAAGGGGCCCATAGGCTAGGGGTACAACAAGAATTCCCTGAGTTGGTTTTGAGGTCAGAAAGAGCTCAGTATGGGAATACTCATAGCTGTTGCTTCTGTATAAAGTAGCTGGGAGGGGTGTAGGCCTTTCTCTCTCATCCCCTGCCTCTGCCCATCCCCGCTCCCAGGAAGCATGCATTGCGGGTACTGGACATGACTGGTCTCCTGGATGATGGTGTGGAGCAGGATCCTGAAACCATGAGCATGTGGGACTGTACAGCCGCTGTAGCCAGAACGTGTATTGCCCAGCAGCAGGGTGGGACTGCCAAGCCAGGGCTGTCACCGGTCCCCGTGGAAATCCGTGTAGACCTTCGGGTAAACCGGGCCTCCTACACATTCCTCCGTGAGGCCCTGCAAAGTAGTGTGGACAGCCCACTGCGGCTATGCTGCCGGGACCTGCGGGCTGAGGATCTACCCATGCGGAACACCGTGGCCCTGCTACAGCTTTTAGATGCAGGCTGTCTGCGCCGGATAGACCTGCGCTTCAATAACCTGGGCTTGCGTGGCCTGTCTGTCATTATCCCACACGTGGCCCGCTTTCAGCACCTAGCTAGTCTGAGGCTGCACTACGTGCATGGGGACTCAAGACAGCCTTCTGTGGATGGTGAGGACAACTTTCGATACTTTCTGGCCCAAATGGGCCGGTTTATCTGTCTTCGGGAGCTCAGCATGGGCTCTTCTCTCCTTTCAGGCAGGCTGGATCAACTGCTCAGGTGAGTGGGCTCTCCCATTGCTCCGCCTTTTTTATGTGAGGACACTGTCTTTGGCCTACCTGCCCATGACCCTTCTGTAACTCCTTTGTCCTTGTAGCACCCTGCAGAGGCCCTTGGAAAGCCTAGAGCTGGCGTTCTGTGCACTGCTGCCTGAGGACCTACGTTTCCTGGCTCAGAGCTCTCATGCTGCCCACCTCAAAAAGCTGGATTTGAGTGGCAACGACCTGTCAGGCAACCAGTTGACACCCTTCCAAGGTCTGCTGCAGGCAGTAGCCACCACATTGCTGCATCTTGAGCTGACTGAGTGCCAGCTTGCTGATGCCCAGCTGTTGGCCACGTTGCCCACCCTCACTCGATGTTCCAGCCTCCGCTACCTTGGTCTCTATGGCAACCCGTTGTCTATGGCAGGACTTAAAGAGCTGCTTCGGGACTCTGTGGTACAGGCTGAGCTACGCACTGTGGTGCACCCTTTCCCTGTGGACTGCTATGAGGGTCTTCCTTGGCCACCACCTGCCTCTGTCCTTCTGGAAGCCTCCATCAATGAGGAGAAGTTTGCCCGTGTGGAAGCTGAGTTACACCAGCTGCTGTTAGCTTCGGGCCGTGCCCATGTACTGTGGACCACAGACATCTATGGCCGGCTGGCTGCAGACTATTTTAGCCTCTGATCACCAGGGTCTTGGTAAAGCCTGACACAAAGGCTCCTGTTCTAGGTTTTCTGCAGCGTTTGCCTTTCTCCTGGGTATACCTTGAGTTACCTCTGCTTTCCTCAGTATCCTTCACCTGCTCCCAGTATCCGGCTGCCTGTTGGTGTCTCAGGCCTGTGCTCCCCTGTTCTGTTTGATGTACTTGTTGGCTCTGTTGGGTTGTTGCCTCTCTGTAGAAAACGGTTCCTGGACACATGCCATGCCCTTAGTAGGAGTGCAGTGCACTGAGGCAGATGTTAGGATGATCTGCCTCAGGGCATCTTGGGGTCTTATACTGTGTACCCTGCCTGGCACCCCAGTACCTGCTCTTGAGGGTGGTACGAACGTGCAGTATCTGGAATGTGAATTTATGGGCTTTTTTTGATGTGTGTCCTAACTGGATGGGAAAGACTTACCTGCATTTCTAGAGTTGCTTTATCGTGACCAGTTGTCAAGCTCACCCAATCTACTGCCCCCCTAGTTTATAAGTAGGTTATCCCACTATTCTTACTGTTCAGAGCCAAGGTGGTTCACCAGAGCTGGCAGCTGAAGGAAAACACCTTATTCGTGGCCCAACCCATGACTTCCCCACCAGGCCGCCCAACACACTCAGTGGAGAAGCCTGGCTTCAACTTTACTTTGAGCATGCGCGGAACTGCACCAGCCAATCCCCAGTGCATACGTCATTAATACGCGCAAGCTCAGCAATGGATCTCATAGGCCACACGTGTAGGGAGGCGTAGCCCAGACCTGAGCCCCTCGGGAGGATTGTGTTCAGCGGCCTCCTCAAGGGCTACCTCTGGGAACAGGGGCTTGGACCGGTCAATGACGAACATCTCGTGTCCATGGTCATCACGGAGCTCCTCGAGCTGTGCAAAGGTGCAAGGCCCATCCGAATAGTCATTGACAAATAGGGTGCCTTCCCCGGACGGCGCAGGCACCTTTTTCCGCCGGCGTCTGCGTCGGAAGATCATAGCTGCCAACAACAGCGCGGTGAGCGCCAGCAGCGCTATGGCTGCTGTGATCGCTGTCTGTGTTGCTAGGCCCAGCGCTCGGAAGGCCATGCTACCTGCCTCATGCTGGGGTTCTTGTCCCACAGGGCGTGTAGCCGGGGCTTGCGGGGCGGGTAGCTGCTGTGACTGCTGCCGGGATGCGTTGACCAGTAGATGAAAGGGCACACGCGCTTTGCCACCTGCGTTGGCGGCCTCGCATTCGTACTTGCCTGCGTGAGCTAGTGTGATGTTGGTGAGGAACAGCATGCCGCTGCCAGTGTCACGGGTGGCATGCCCGCCCATGCCAGGTGCCCCACCTTCCAGCTGGGCCTGGGCTTGAGGCTTACCATCGCGAGGCTGGGGCACCTTTCTCCAGACCACCAGGGGCTGTGGGTAGCCTGATGCCTGACAGGCTACCTGCAGGTCCTCCCCCAGATTAGCTGTGAGCTCTGGGGGCTCCACGTTCACAGAGGGGGGAATGCAGATGAGGCTACCACCAGATACTTCTAGCAGACTTTGTAGCGCCAGGCGTGGGGGCTCTGCACATGTGATCTTCTTGTCTCTGGAGCTCAGAAGCCGTCGGCCCCCCTCTTTGATCCAAGAGCCCAGCCAGTGAAGGGCACAATCACAACGCCATGGGTTCTCTGTGTAGGGCAGAATAGAGTCTAGGTACATATGTCCTGCTAATCCAAACAGAAGCCCTTATCTACCTCTTACAGATGCCTGTAGAATTCCAGAACCCTTGTCACGTCTTCCCTCACTCCAAGTTCCTAGGAATGTTTGTGATCACAGTCCCTGACAAAGCATGGGCTTCTCTGAAGTCCTGGCTTTGCAAGCCTCCACATTCCCGCATATTCCAGCAGCACTGAAACCCTGTTGTCAAATGAGATCTCTCCAGTTTTGCCTGGCTCCACTTGATGACAAGTTATAAGAGCTTCAAATCACTACACTCAGAGAGAGTTCTAAGAGAGCCAGTGCCACAGGGAAAAACTCTGTCTTGAAAACCAAAACATGGGGTTTGGTGAGATGGCTCAGCGGGTAAGAGCACTGACTGCTCTTCTGAAGGTCCTGAGTTCAAATTCTAGCAACCGCATAGTGGCTCACAACCATCCATAATGTGATCTAATGCCCTCTGTGTCTGAAGACAGCTACAGTGTACTTATTTATAATAATAAATTCTTAAAAACAAAAAAGAGCTTCAATCCTGTCAAGTTATTCTGTAGAACTTGTACCTTGCTTCCTTAAATAGATGCACAATCTGTGACTCTCAACAGCACTCCCTGTTAGTTCCTTACCAGGGCTGAGGATTCTGGTGTGGCCCTGCAAAGTCATGACCACTGGCTGGCATAGTGAAGCAAGACAGAAAAGGGAAAAGTATAGGGGCACAGGAAGGGAGGCAAGTCCCCAAAGAATCTGGCTGAAGCCTCTCATCAAGTGGCACCAACATTTACTTTGAAGATTGCCAATATAACACTCCTTTTACATTTAGAAGAATACTAAAATAGCAGTGAACCATAGGAAAGGCCTAAGCATATGTCTGTGATCCTCAAGAATGAGCTTGCTCTTTTTTTAGGTAATTTCTGGGGAAATCACAAGGGCATCTTCCCTGGCAGCCCTTGTTACTTGGGACTTTGCACAATCCTCTGTATCTAATGCATAGGAACCACCCTATGATTTCACTTAAGGTTTTCTTTGTTTGTTTTGTTTTCAAGACAGGATTTCTCTGTGTAACCAGGTTGGCCTCAAACTCAGAAATCCTTCTGCCTCTGCCTCCCAAGTGCTGGGACTAAAGGCTTGTGCTACGATGCCTGGCTCATGTAGGTTCTTTGTTTCTTAAAGATTTGTTTATTGTATGTATATGAGTACACTGTAGTTGTATTGATGATAGTTGTGAGCCACCATGTGGTTGCTGGGATTTGAACTCAGGACCTTCAGAAGAGCAGTCAGTGCTCTTAACTGCTGAGCCATCTCTCCAGCCCACTGTAAGTTCTTTAATAGTCCTTTGAGGTGTAACTTCTGAAGCCATCAAACTCAGTATACATGACTATCATAAAGGCACTTGTTTTGTAAAACCCACACAAATGCTCTTGGGTGCGTTTTCCCTCTACAGCACCTGTCTTAACCCTCAAGTTTCAAATCTATGTTAAGGTCCCTTTTAACAAATCCAAACTGTCTTACATCTTGGTTATTCTGAAATCATTCTCTGCAGTGAAGTAGAACCTGGCTCAACCTGAGTCAGGGACTGCAAAAAATTAAGGGAGCTCCCCAGGTTGATGTAGCCACAGTTGTGGATCTGCCTCTGTCCCTACCACCGCTGACAATAGGAGCCCACTGCGTACCTAAGCCTGCCTCTCCCTGCTGGCACAGCGCTGGACTAAGGCCCACACCAAAGAAGAGTTACCTGTGAGTCGCAGCACTTGTAGGCTGCTCAGAGGCTGCAGGGACTCCCTGCTGATGGTGCCCAGTTGGTTCCTGCTGAGGTCCAGGAGGGCCAGGGAGGAAAGCCCAGCCAGGGCCTGGTCCTCCAGTAATTCAATGCTGTTTTCTTGAAGATGAAGTTCCTGTAGTCGCTGAAGTAGGGACAAGAAATCATCAGGGAAAAGGACCATGGGTAGCTAGACAAGGTTGACTTCTCTCCCTTATAACCTCCCCCACCAGTAGGGCAGTTATGGATTTCACAGTCGCTTACCGGCAGGTGCAAGAAGGTGAAGTCCAGCAGCTTCGCCAGTTGGTTTCCAGCCAGGTAAAGGACACGAAGCTGGACCAAGCCCACAAAGGCGCCACCACGCAATCCCCGAAGCCGGTTGCCGGTGAGCGCCAGTTCAAGCAGGCGGGGCTGTGCACGGAAGGCGCCGGACTCCAGCGCTCGCAGGGTATTGTTGTGCAGGTAGAGGTGGCGCAGGGCAGCGAGAGGCGCGAGGGCACCTTGCTCCAGGTGCGCGATGCTGTTGTCTTGAAGGAACAGCGTCTGAAGGTTGTGGGGACGAAAAGATTACTTCATTGTGGGGCATGTCCTAGTGACCTTCCACTACACCTCTTAGGTTCACACACTGGATTCCGACGGGCACACTAGCCCGCTACTCCAATCCAAGACCCTTCAGTCCTACATAGTGCCCACCTGCGTCCCCGGAGGGATTCCCGGTGGGACCACGCGCAACCGTAGGGCGCCGCACTCCACTGTGGCACTGTAGCAGCGGCAGGCGGCGGGACAGCCAGTGGCGCGGGGTGGGAGTCCAGGCAGCAGCGGCAGCAGCAATAACCCCAGCAGTAGCAGCAGCAGCGCGGGGGCCCCTGGGGCCATATCCGAAGAGCCCCACTAGGAAGCTGTGGCTTCCCCAGGGAATGGACCCGGATGGGATGCGCCTCCTGAAACAGGTTAGCAGGCCAGTGCTAACATTATCCAGCCAGCGCTTGAGCAGGAATGTAATGCCAGGCATGGTGGGTTATGCTCTTTATCTAACTAGGGAAGCTGAAGCAGCTGGATTGTTGTAAATTCAAGGCCAGGTGTAGGTTCTATGTTCCAGGCCAGGTTGGCTGAACCACAGTGAGGCTTAGTACTCAGGGGCCAGGCAGTGGTGGCGAAGCCTTTAATCCCAGAATTTACTTGGGAGATAGACCTCTATGAGTTTGATTTCTACAGAGTGAAATTCAAGAGCAGTCAAGGCTGTACAGAAAAACCCTGACTTGAAAAAACAAACAAAAACAAAACTGGAAAAACAAACAAAAACAACAACAAAATCAAAACAAACCAAAATCAAACCAGCACTCCAGACTGGTCTACATAGTGAGTTCTAGGTTGGTCAAGCCTGCATATACAGTGAGATTCTGAATTTAAAAGAAGAAGAAGAAGAAGCAGCAGCAGCAGCAGCAGCAGCAGCTGGGCAGTGGCAGTGGTGGCGCACGCCTTTAATCCCGACACTCGGGATTTCTGAGTTCGAGGCCAGCCTGGCCTACAGAGTGAGTTCCAGGACAGCCAGGGTTTTGAGACAGAGAAACCCTGTCTCAAAAAACGAAAACAAACAAAAACAAACAAACAAACAAACAAAAAACAAAAAAGCAAAAAAAAAAAAAAAAAAAAAGGAAAGAAAAGGTCCTCTACCTCCCTTTTACTCTTGGTAAAACCTGTACAAAGGCGCCATGTAAAGCACTTGCCTGGCAAGCCTGATGACCTCAGCTGCATCTACCCAATCCACATAAAGATGGAAGAAAAGAAGCAACTCCACATAGGTGGCCTCTGGTTTGTAAGAACATTCTCCCACTCCCAACCGATGCACAACGCCCCCCCCCCCCCACCTTTTTTTTAAAAAGTAAATAACAACAAAAAACCCCTCCCCCCAAAAAACAAAATCAAAAGCAATCTTTCCTTGATGGTCCTTACCTTGCCCTAGGCCTCTTCCTGTGTCTATACTGAGAGCCTCCTGCTCTTCACTGGCATGACAGCCCCATCACTGGCACAGCAGCCTTCATTGGGCTCTCCTTGGTTCCCAGATGCAACAGAACGTAACTTGGGAACTGCCTGGGTAGCAAAGTCCAGGGCAATTACCCAGGTATGGGCCAAAAGAGAGGGCTCCAGGCAGATACACCCCCTTGGTTTCACTCTGTGGGCACTGGCATCAGCACAAAGTTCAGCACTGAGCAGAAACTTCTTTGTGCCTCAATACAAGAGCAAGGGACCCCACATGACCTTGACCCATATGATCCCACCTTATGGTTCATTTGTCATGATCTGAGGGGGGATGTGGGGAGAAATGGTGGTCACGGCATAGCTTGGTGTGGTCCATGATCCTCCTGTTATTGGGATAGAGGTGGGTAGAAAGCTCACCAAGAGTTAGGCTTTTCCTCAGGGTAACTCACATGTTTTATTTCCTTTTAGACAGGGCCTACTGGTTGGCCTGGAACTTCTTATGTGGATGGCCTCAAACCCAGAAACGTCTGTCTGCCTCCAGGTGCTGAGATTAAAGGCCTATGATCCTATGCCTAGCTTATTTCTATCTTTTTCTTTCCTTTTTTTTTTTTTAATTATGTGTATGAATGTTTTGCTCTGCATGTATGTGTGTGCATCTCATGCATACCTGGGACCCTCAAAAGTCAGAAGAGGGCATCAGGTCCCTGAACTGAAGTTAGGATGGTTGTGAGCCATCATGTGGGTGCTAGGAATTCATCCCCAGCCCTATCCCCACTGAGACATGGTCTCTTTCTATATGTGTCTGTGACTGTCCTGAAACTCAATGTAAAGCAGGCTGGCCTTGAACTCAGAGATCCACCTGCCTCTGCCTCTCAAGTACTGGGATTAAAGACATGAGCTTCCATACCTGACTGTTACTTCTAATTTTTTGAGTCAGGGTCTTGCTATACTTGAACTTGAGATATTTGTAATCATGCTCCCAAGATTACAAGGGCCCACCATCACACCTAGCTTTCTCGGGTAATTTCTAGAGAACAGAGGGATAAGACAAACACCAGGAAAATCAGTTCAGAGCCCATGCCTTGGCCCCATGCTGGCTCCAAATGGGTCTATGTCTTTGGAGTAGATGAAGGTGTGTGTCCTGGCTGGGATGTGGGAGAAAACCTTGGGTCATCAATTGGTTTTCAGTTTTCTTCTTTCCTCCCTTCTGGGGATTGACCTCAGTTTCTCCTACACACTAAGCACACAATATACCACTGAGTTCCACTCCTATCATCACAACTGGGTATCTGGCTTTCTAAGTAGAATATGGGAACAGTGACCTCTGAAACTGTAAAGAAATGCATTCTACAGAAGGTTATTGCATGTGCCTAGGAACCTAGGCACAGGAGGACTAAGGTCTAGTTCTAGCCACAATGAGCTCAGTTTTATTGGCAATACCAGAAGCTGAGAAGCTTGCTTTGTCTGAAGTTAAGGAAGAGAAGACCAAGGGTGCCCTGTGCTCCAGGCTCCAGCATTATTGGGCATGGTCTAGTGTTTTTTAATACCCGCTCATTCACCAGGTCTCTGCTCTGAGTCAAGCTGAACTGTACTAAGTGGCCTTGGTGTTTGTCTCAGTTTTGCACCAATTGTAAGTCACATGATCATTTAAAGTCAATAGAGATGAGGCAGCACAGCAGTGAAGTTTTAATAGAATAGCTTTGGCACAGGAAAAGCCAGTTCCTAGATATCTCAGGACATGTGGAGAGCCCCAAGAAGTGGGGACGTTTGTTAGATTTCTGGGTTTTATTTCCTGGTGCACGAATGACTGGTTGGTCCCTGGCTCCAGGCTTTGTGCATCTGTTCAGCCTTCAGTAGCAAACCCTTGATCTGTGCATTAGGGATCAGAGCTACTGCTTATGCAGAAGCCCAGATGTGCATCAGTGCAAGACAGCCATGACAGGGCCCCTTATTAGATGAGCCCAGAAATCCTTTTATCAGGACACAAATCTCTAATCCTGGGCAGGAGTGGGGTGTTGGTCTCCTGGGTACCTATCTAGGCGGGAAGAGGGAGGAGAGGAGCCCTGTGTTCTCTGTCGGGCCCAGCTGAGGACTCTGGCAGCCCTTGCGATCCATCCGGCGCTTTTAACCAGCAGTACCTCCCCTAAACGCCCCCTCCCGTTCCAGTGGGTCCGAGCCTGCTCATTGAGGGTGTGGTTTCCATCCCCTTCCCACTGCCAGATCCTATGACCTTTTCTTGGTGAGGCAGTCAGAACCTAGAGGGTCCCAATCCCGCCCCCAAGCCCGGTGACCTTGGGCCAGGATCTCCCCCCCCCTCACCTGCTCCAGTGTCGAGCGACTCCCCGCGGTGCTTGCGGCTGCAAGACTGGAGAAGCGGAGGGGGGGGGGGAGTTGGGGTGGGCGCGCACGCGCACCGGCCCATGCGCGCCTTGCGCCTGCCGCCCTGCCTGACGTGACCAGCGCAGGCCAATCCCTGGTATGCGAAGCCGGTGTAAGGGTTAGAGGTGGCCGAGAGAGCACCTCTGTAGGGACAGACGATAGCAGGGCAGCGCCAGAACCTTGGACAGCGCCAATCACTCTGGGCTCACCTCTGCGCGCAGGCGCTCTCGGTCAGGTCACCGGCGGGCGTGCAGGTGACAGCGAACATTAACATACGTTAACCTGGAGTGCTGGAGCCGAGGGATAACCTGCGAGTACTACAAAACCCAGAGTATGCCCTAACCCTCCCCACACAGCCCCAGCCGGAGTCTCAGGGCGGCGGGGCAGTGATCAGCAGTGGGGCCAGATCCATAGTTAGGGCAAGGCGGCGACCTTGCCAGTGTACGTGAGATGGGACCGTAGGTGAACTAGGCCCATACTCAAAGCAAGCGGTGAGCTCGAAGGCCAGGGCCGAGCGCACTAGACCCACACCGCCTGCGCGCTCCGGGGCCGGGTGGTACAGGCGCCCATTGGCCGCAAGGGGTAGCAAGCGAGCCGGCTCGAAGGGTACGGCCAGCCTGTCACCGCCGCCGCAGTAGGAGAGGCGAGGTGACTCGCTGTCGGAAGCCAGGAGGTGCGTGAAGACCACTGGCCGGTCTTCACAGCGCAGGAAGTTACGCTCTCTGCCGCAAAGCGAGAGGAAGGGGAAGGAAGCCTCGTAGCGCCCGCTGTGGTTGGGTCTCAGACGGGAGAAGAAAGTCACCAGGAACTGCAGGTCTGCGGGAACGAAAGGCACGACTGTTCATGCTCGGTGACCAGGCTTCCCAGACGCGCTCCTTTGCCTAGGAATACCAGCTCTGGCACGAGACAGCGCCTCCCCCCTACCCCCCTTGTGGATGGGGGCTTCCCTCAGAGTCGGGGAGCCGAGGCCCTGAAGGGTAGAGAGAGACATGAGGGAGCAGCACAGTAAGCAATACCTTTGAAGCAGGTGACAAAGTTCTTCATTTTGGAGTCATCTAGGAAAAGCTGCAGAAGGGACACAGTGGACAGTGAGTCCTGGCAAGAAAGCTGGTGGTGTTCGCTGTCCTTGCTTTTCTGTGTAATGTGTTCAGGGGGCGTGTGGAAGGGCCCTGCGGACTTTGCCCACGTCTATAGATAGGCTCCCAGTGCTGCAGCCCCCACCCCTTTCTCTACCGCAGGCTTGACAGCCGCCTGGCTCTAGCGATCGCGAGCACTCGGTTCGGGGATTGGTGCTAGCTCAGGCTGCTGTGAGCGGGACTAGGAGGCGGGATAAGCGGCTAGCCCCGGGATTTCCGGCCTCCAGCCTGGGCTTTGAAAGGTTCACGTAGCACCCATCCCCAGGTCTCGCCTCTAGAACTACTCTCCACCCGGTGCCAACTCCGCAGTCCCCTCAGGACTCCTCCCTCTGTCGCACGCCAGGCACACCTGGCCTTGGTGATCCACGTAGTAGAAATACTCGCGGGTTCTGGGCTCCGGGCTCTGGCCCTGTGTGTAGGAGACACGTTCGTCCCCACTGCAGGTCCGAGCTCTCTGCGACCTCGCCAAGACTAGAGCCAAGTTACGCACTGTCCCGCAAGGCGGCCACATCCTTCCACACCGGAAGCAGATCTCATAGACAGTGCAGTGCCTGGGACTTCGGGTTCCGCCGGCAACGCGTGCTCCGAGGGGCGGAGCTGTCTGCCCCGCCCCCGGAAGTAGCTACGCGATGTGGATTCTCCCGCCCCTTTGTCAGAAGTAACCTGAAGCAAGCACAGGCTGCGAGTGTGCACTTGAACTTTATTCACACGGAGCACTGTCCCCTCGACCCACACGTCCGAGGGAGCGCCTGCGGCGAGAGGTCAAGGACCTGCCCCGGAGAGCTGCGGGCCTCCGCATGGCGGGACTTTTGTTTTTAATAAATAAAAACTCTAAAAATATATATATATAAACAGGAGAAATGAAGTTTGACAACTGTTGGAACTCAGATTCCAGAATGGAAAACGCAGACGAGTCCAGGCAAGTCTCATCCACGCGCCGCCCGTGTGTGTGGTTTGGTCAGAGGCCGCGAGGTCAAAGGAGGGTGGTGCTAACTTGCTCAGCGCGAGGACCGCAGCGGCAGTTCAAGAGATAAATAGCATCTGGTTAAAACTATGTCCTTAGCAAACTTAGTTCTGACATCTGTCATTCTATTTATATCTTTATACACAAGTAGGCTGGGTATCAGATAGATTCTGTAGTCAAACAAAAAACCAAAAAACCTCTCTCCCCCCCTCACCCGCCCCAAGAAAGCCTGCCTAGCCCTGGCCCTACCCCGGAGGGCTTTGGTTTGGGGCCTCCCCTTGCACAAAGAACTATTAGGCATTGAGCCGACAGAGCCACGTCCTAGTCGTGGCCAGCACAGCTCTCCAGAGCGCCTCTAACTCTCTTTCAGGCCCCAGCCAGAGGCCCCTAGACTAGGGTAGGAGGGATCAGGGCGAGAGTGCCTTGGTGGAGGATTGCCCTGAAGAGGGGACAAGGTCATGTTGCCCTGAGCAACAAGGCATGTGCTTCAGCCGACCAGGAGGGCAGTGTCGCTCGGCTCCGGGAAACAGAAGGCACTTCTCGGGGCTGGCTTGCGACCGGCAGGGCGAGCCGGTACCTGCAGGAACTGGCCGCGAGATATGGCGGGGCTCCTTTGCCCGGGAGGGCCTGGGGCAGGGCTGGCGTCTGGCGGGGCCTGGCATGCTGCCCCGCACTGGGGCCTTCCCTCCCACCTTCCCGGGTGTCACCCTAGCAGGCGTCCATAGCCCGCGTGCTATAGCACGCCCTCCATGAAGCTGGTATCTAAATGCTGAATGAGCACTCGAAGGAAGGACATCTCCTTTCGTGTATTCTCGAAGATGACGCGAGGATCATCCGACTGGCAGCGCAGGCAGTTGGGTGCCATCACCATAGCCAGGTTGCTGACGTCCATTTTGGTGATGGCTACATTGGCTGGCTGCACGAACACCTGTGTGAGGGGGTCCGGGTGAAGGGAGAGGAGAAGAGCAGAGTGGAGGGTAGGTGTAGCTATTCCGGGATGAGCTGGGCAAAGTGGAAGGGTGACTGGGAAGGATGGGAGGTGGGTGTGGTGTGGCACTGGATGCAGAGCATGCATACCTGGAGGAAGCGAATGAGGTAGCACAGCACCATTCGGTTGATGCGCGGTAGCGCGTGCACCACGGCCACAGCAGCCTCCGGGCTCTCGTAGTGCGCAATGCATTGTTCGTAGAATTCATGAGGAATCAAGGGCTCTTCCAGCTCCCGATACCACAGCTTCAGCAGCGATGCTAAGGGTGGGAGTGACTTAGATGGTCTTGGCTTAGGGACTCCTACGCCAAGCATCCACCAGAGGCCACATCCAGAGAAACAGGGTGTACGGGAGGGTATGGAACAGGCTGGAAAGGGTCCCTCTAGTCCAGATCTCAGAGATACTAGCTGCTGGAGGACCTGGGATCATTCTCCGCAGTACAGCTACGTATGCATGTGCCCACAATGACTACAAAATAAAATCTCTCACAAGCGTTGTGCAGCTGCTGAAGAAGGTAGCTGAGAATGCCCCAAGAGCTGTGGGCCAGGCTGCTCTGGAGGGGCAGGACCCTGGGTATGCCAAGAACACTGATATGTCCAGTGTAGGAGGGTGTCTAGAATTCTTCTGGAGGTAGGTGGCAAGGGTGAAGGATGTCAAGATGCAGCCACAGAAGGACAGAGGGACAAGGCCACAGGGTGATCCCTAACAGGAGCCCCAGCCTGCATGGTTGTCTGCTTTCTGGGATATGCATGCAAGCCAACCCCTCAAAACTACTGTGTGTGTGGGTCTCACCAGGGACATGGGGGTCCTCCAGGCCTGTAGGCACCTTCCACTGATCCACCTGCAACTTCAGGGCATTCACCTCATCAATGTCACCAGGGACCCTAGAGAACACAGGGCACATCTCAGACTAGAGGAGCTCACCTTGTCCTAGAGCTAGAGTTGGGAATAGCAGAGAGCCTCAAGGACCTGAGAAACCGGACTGTCTCAGGCAGGGTGGGGTGACTCAGCGCGTTGCTGTTCCTTTGAGGGCATGCTGCCTGTGCACGTGGGTCAGTAGTGAGGAACTCTCTTGGCTTCTCTGTGAAGCTGGTTCCCAAACATGTTTCCCTTTTTGTCTTGGGGGGCTTAGACCTTCCTGGAAGTCATTACAATGGTTGACACTGCATAGGCAAGTATCATCCCAAGGGCTGGGTATGTCACATCTCTGTTCACACAGGATGATGAATTGGGGTTGCTAAACTGCCTGGCCAGCTGCATCCCATCTCTGAAGCTCTTGTCAGATGTGATGTCTTTGCTGGTATCCAGGTATATTCTGGACTCAATGGCTGTCTTTATTGGCCATGACCTATTTGAGGGGTAGGGTGGGGTGGTGACAGACCCAACTTGCCTCCTCTGGGTGGGACATTGCCCTGTCTCTTTTGGCTGCATGGCTCCCAGGCTTAATGCCCAATATTAGAGATATAAACACATAACTGTGCTCCCTTTTCCTCCCCACAATCTGGGGTTGGCAAGGCACCTGAAGATACCCTCTGTCTGGTCACCGTTGAGTGCCAGGACCTCCTCGGAGAGCCGTGTCTGTACCCAGGGCAGCTGCCTGTCAGGATAGCGCTCTTTCTGCATGCTCATCACCTCCTGCAGTGCACTGCCAAACATGGATGGGCTGAACACTGCGTTCTTGGCATGTCGTATCTCCTCCACGTTAGGCTTCTTCAGGCCCTGTGAAAACAGCCCAGGTCTTGTAGTCCAGCCTCCTTCTTTTACCTTTTCCCTAATTCTGGTTCTTGGCCTAGTCAGAACCAGGGACAACCCAGACCCTGACCCAAGTCACTAAGGGGGTTTCCCATCAGGCCATCTGCAACATCCTAACGAACGAATATGCAGAATGGTGTAGAGGTGAGGGTCCCCACTACAGGCCTGCTTATGGCAGTGTCTGTCTGCTGTATTGCACCATGCCAGCTGGAGCTCTTAGGGGAGCAGTGAGGTGAGGATGCTATTCCTGGGCTCTGGCAGGCACTAAGTAGATGGACTACATTACTTGGGTAGGCCACCTGATGTCTAGTACCCATTTGCATTGCTCCTCAACTGGAGGCTCAGGCATGGTCACAGGTCCTTTGAAGGGAAAGACTAGGGGAAGCACAGGGTCTCCTAAGCCTTCCTAGTTAGACACTAACAGACTGGGCGCCTCTGTCAGCAGGTACTCGGCTGTGCCTCACTGCCTCACCATCAGGCTTCTGTATGGACTAGAGGAGAGTCTTTGCACTGCCCTGCTTCTCCCAGAAGCACTTGTACCTTCTTGGCCCCAGTCAGGGCTGCCTTCTGCAGTTTGTGGTAACAGTACTTCGCATAGGTGCTTATTGCCACCCCTAGAAGAGAAAGGGTGACAGTCAGCCTAGGGTGGACATGTGGGATACAGGGGCTGAGAACAGCAATTGCAGGGTTTTCACCCATCCCTGAGCTGGACAGTAGCCCACACTTTCTCCCAGGCACAGTCCTATAGTACAAAAAGACCCAAGAGGAGAGGCAAGGGGAAGTTTCCACATCTCCAGGAGCTAGGGTAGGGAGATCCTTCTACCAGCCTTCCTACAGCCACAGAGGGAAAACAGGCTGGAAACAAAGCAGCCCCTGTAAGGAGTCACAGGCAAGGAAGGACACACCCAGACCTTCAGTTCTAGTCCTTTCCTCCTCAGGTGACTCTAGCAAGACCTTTTGTCTTCCCTGGTCCCAGGGGAAGAGGCTTCTGGATGAAGTGCCTTTGGCCAGCACTGGGGCAAACACAGTTCTCCAGCAGCCCTGGCTTCCTTAGGGAGGGGTGAAGTTGGGGGCAAGAGTGTCAGGGAGAGGGTGAACAAAGCTTAGCTCTCAGTGGAAGACAGCATCTACAAGATGTCAGTGTTTTGTGTAAGCACTCTAAGCAGAGGCTAAGAGAAGGCAGGGCTCCTCTCAAGGGAAGGGGCTTTCTGGGACTCAGCCCCTGCAGCAGAGCTGGTGGGATTGGAGTGTTGGTGCAGCCCAGTGACAGATACAATTAGGCTTGGTATGAATGGAAGATGATGTCAGGTGTCGCCCACTTGGCCCTGGCAAATAGGGAGGGAGGCAGATAACAGAAAATGCCAAGACATGTCATGGCAGACCGCCGCCAGACACCCCTTCCATGGAAGTTCCTTCTGTGACTTAGCCTGCTATCCACCGGGGTCAATGAGGTCTCTTACGTTTCTTGTGGACATCTGAGGACTTGGGAAGTATACTTAGATGTGTATGTGTATATCCATATCCCATAAGCTTATTTTGTCCCATTAAAACACTTTGCCATAAGACAGTTTATTCATGCCGGGCGGTGGTGGCACACGCCTTTAATCCCAGCACTTGGGAGGCAGAGGCAGGCGGATTCCTGAGTTCAAGGCCAGCCTGGTCTACAGAGTGAGTTC